>ML830199.1:89287-104799 GCA_009831015.1 Picea engelmannii | reverse complement strand
CCCATTTCTTAGGCCAAAAATCTAAATGCCACACTTTGACCGAGGTACCTAGTGACCAACTTTAGGACATCTACCCAGGTGGCAATTGTGGGCTGCAATTGCACCTTGATTGGATTTTGTGTGGCTATTGGGAAGTATCGCCAGTTCTTTCAGGATATGCCCCCTCTACCCCTCATTATAACCAATTATTTCATCCTTCACTAGTTTCTCTTCCAGTGACTTCAGACCCCACTGTTGAGTACTATTGTAAGGTCCAGTGCTATTTGAGAGGGAGGACGTTACGTCTTCTAGGACATGAGCATTTTCTTTCTTTTGATTCCCCCACGCGGACAAAACCCACTTACCCATATATATTTGCTTCTTTCTCATTTTATGTATGATGCACATCTGATTACAGTTTGATTTGGATATATATATTGTGTAAACATTCAAACGCAAAGGCTTTTTGTTGCTATATTTCTCTCACCACTTGTTGCACATATTCACACAGCTAGTCTGACATCATAGGGGAACCACAGAACCCCCGTCATTCACAACGATTGCTCAACCTCCCTCCTATATTAGGGGGAGTATCTGGTCGTGCCCGCTCATCGACACCTCCTTCACACACTCCAGTGAGTGCTACTATATTAGGATCAGCTTTACCTGGTTCAACATTACTTGGGTCAACTTCCCAAGGTCATCCATTCACTCGCTCTCCTTTGCAAGGAAGCGGGGGACCCATTTCCTCTCAAGGAGGGAGCACCAACCCACCTAGTCCCCATCAAGGGTTAGGTTCACAACACACCATGACTGGAGCTAATCCTCCACCCCCACTGCATATGCCATATTTGGCCTCTCTCAACATACCAAATCTCACCAAACTTACCAATGATCCTATATTGCATGACCCCATATGGCCTGCAATGCCAACTAAACTTCCTTCAGACATACCAAAGTTTGAAGGAAAGGCAGGGGATGACCCCGCCAATCATGTCATGACTTTTCATCTATGGTGCTCTTCCAATAGCATTATGGATGATTCCATCAGACTGCGATTATTTCAACGCACACTCACTGGCCCATCAGCCAAATGGTATGTCGAAGAAAAATTAGGGTCCCACGCGACCTTTGAGTCGTTGGCCAAAGCATTCTTGACCTTCTTCCAATTACCCATCCGCCATGATAATGGTCTAGAACTATTGTCTAACTTCAAACAAACCTCATCCACACACATCGCTGACCACATTCATGAGTGGCGTAGGAGACGTAGTTTGTGTAAAGTAGAAACCACCAAGCAACAATGTCTCGACTGGTTTCTTAGATCACTTGTCTCTCTCCTTGGAAAGGATGTAGCTTCCACCTTCCCTCAATCCGAAGAGGAAGCCATCAGTAAGGCCCAACAATATGACCTCATTTATGCACAGTCAGGGTACTTATACACAGTACTTCCTGATCTTCAAAAACCTGTGCCATTTGGCCAAGACAAACCTGGGATGTCTCACTCAGCAGACGAACTAATAGGTGCCACCACACACCATGGTCCACAACCCCAACTACCACCGATGTATGGAACACCTCAATACCCGCCGACATATGGGGGCACTCCTTATTACCCCCCACCCCCTTATCAACAGCCATACCCTGTTGCTATACCTCCACCCATCAGTGGACCACCACCGGCACCCCCCATACATCCACCTATCCCCACAAATAGTGGTACTCCCTCAACATCAGCTTATAGTACTAGTGAAAGAAATACGCCTTCCTATGTACCTTATGGATCGGCACCACCACAAAATCAATACTTCCCATTTCTTGGTCCTCCACAACCCATGGCTCCCCCCCATCCACATGCAGCGGTAAATTTTTTTCAACCTTCTGCTGCTCAACAATACCAAAATTTCGAACAGTTGAATACAGCCAACCCCACTCATCCATCGAACAATGCCAATAAGAAAGGATGGAACAGGAATAATAACAACCCTGGTCAAGGCAGGAATCAACCACAACACCAACCCACTGGGGGAAACCATAACCAAGGGAACCAAAACCACCAAGGGGGCAATAATAACAAACGCCAAGGGCGAAATAATGTTAAAACTATCTTCCCTTGCACTCTTTGCGGTGATTTCAGTCATTACACTCATCATTTCCCCCAGATCACTGATTTCAAACGGTTGAAAGACTTGGGTAGTCTTCCCCATTCTCCTGCACAAACTACCCCTCAACACCACAATAATACGTGCAACAACCCCCTCTCGCCATGCTGCAAAATCCTATTCCACACCAAGATGTGAAAAACACCCAACAGGACACACAACATCCCCCACCTTAGATGGGACAATACCACAACCCCAACAATCCAACAGAACATACAATTCTCCTCACCAGTGAGGAAGAAATTATGCTGCAAAAGCATAATCGTTAGTATCATACAACCACTGAGTCCACTCCCATCTCTCCAGAGACAAACCCTACACCAATGGGACCCCTGTTGGTGATCCCTCGCCCTTCCACCAAACCACCACTACACATCCCTCACATCCCCTTGCGCAGGAATGTTCACAACCCACAGGGTAGGGCAACTCATAACTATAGCTTGGTAGATGACTTAGCACAATCCCCGGCTGCCATGTCAGTCTTGGAAGTCCTCCAGACTTGTCCTACGCAGCGGAAATCTTTATTTTCCACCTTGGGGGCAGTTGACCCCGCAGATACTCGACTCATCACCTTTGATCTTGATAGTGGAGAACCTCGTCTTCTTGCCTTGATTGCTTTTCAAATACCAGTGAAAATATGGAACATCATAGTTCATCGGTGTATCATCGATGAAGGTGCCTCTACGTGCATCATGTCCAAAATAGTATGGCAGAAACTTGGTTCCCCAAAACTCATACCCTCTGCCATCACATTACGAGCTTATGACGGACGACCATCCTCTCCTGAAGGGCTCTTCCAAAATGTCCCCGTTGAACTCGGGGGCAAGACTATCCTCATTGATATCGAAGTTATCAATGCCCCACTCAATTATAACATCTTGTTCGGTCGTAGCTACATGTACGCTATGAAGGCAGTGGCATCTTCCATCTCTCGGACCATGATGTTCCCTCACAATGGGAAGATCGTGACCATCGACCAAGTCTCACATTATGAGCCTAACCCATCTGCCAACCTCGATAACCTTCTTCCTCTCATCCACACCAACCAAGACGTATATCCTCTCGTAGAGATGGGTCCTGGTATTTTTAAAGATCCATCCTTGTTAAGGACATACCACGGAGCACCACCACTCCTTCATCCTGCTAATCAAGTATGCGTCATCTCATCTAATGGAACTCACACAGAGGATGCTCTTCCTCCTCAGGAGGCTTCAGTCCTTCCTGATGTCTCAATAGTCGCAGAACCACTTCCACCGGAGCCTCATGTGCACTCATCGACCTCACCAGTCCACGAATCCACATCCCCTCAAGGGAATAATCCTGTCTGGGAGACAATCCCCCAACCCCTCACCCAAATCCTCTTCTTTTACCCTCCACCAGGTATTGAATCTTTTTAGGTAGCCGCTACACTCACACTACCTAATATGGTGTTAGCAATCCCAGTTTGGTATTTACACCCACCAGAGATGGTCCCTCGACCATCCCTTCCCCCACAAGAAGGACTTTCCATGACAATCCCCGTCCTTACCCCCACTGCCCCCATACTCACTAACCCCCCTGCTACAGCTGGGGGCAGGAGGAAGAAGAAAGAGCCCACTGCTCCCCTCCCTCCACGCATCCCACCACCTTGTGCACTATGTGAGAAAGAAGGCCACCAAACCAACAACTGTCCATCACTACCTAAATTATAGAATTTGCTCCCCCCCATTCAAACTCCCACAACACCTGTCACTACTGCTAGTACCACTACTACCACCAACCCTTCCAGTAGTAAAGGGTTGAGGACCAAATATGCTTGTGCTATATGTTCAGAGTATGGCCACTACACCCATCATTGCCCAGCACTGCCGCGTTTTCGGCAGACATTAGCGGTTGTACGCCAGAACTTCCAAAACAACCCATGCCCTGCTACGTCCTCATCAAATATCACTGATATTCGCTATGTCACCACGTCAGTCAATGAACGTATGAGATGCCCTTGCTCTCTCTGCGATTCATTAGCTCATTTTACATACCAGTGTCCTATGATCCTTGCATACCGGCAATGTCAATTGGCCCTGCTTCACCAACCCGCAGAGGCGATAACTAACATTACTTCGTCACTCGAGGATCTTCATGTCATTTCTCCTTAACCCGAGGCACTCCCAACGCCTCCATGGTTCTTTAATGACCTCTCTGAGGATTTTCCCCACAATCCCCCCAACTCTCCTGTCCATTCCCCTACGGACACTCTCTACCCAACCACTACGGGTACCCCTCAGTACTTCAATATATGGTTTATGTTGAGTGAACCCTCACCATCCCTTAGCATGGTTCCCTCTACTTCTCCATCAGGGGGCAACCACACTGTCACCGAGATCACTCTTCACGACCCTTTATATTCCCGACATTTTCACTGCGACGAGGAAATACTTTAAGAGTTAAATCACCCAGAATCTCCCTGGGACGCACTACATCACCGTGCCCTCTTCTTTACATAGGAAGCCCTCATGCCTCCTAACCAAAACCCCATTTACGCGGTCGAAACCAAATATTTTATCCCGTCAGGGCCTATAGATTGGTTCAACAATCCCATTCCTTCCCCGGATGCTTTTGAAGAAGGTAATATGGCCAATATTTCCCCCACCATCAAAATTGACATTTCCATTAAAACTGGCATCGTCGAAGAAATCACCATTGGAGCTGCTTGCACTCCTCAGAAATCGCCGCTTATAAAGACCTCTTCCAAGAATATAGGGATATTTTCACCTGGTCATACACAGAAATGCCTGGCCTTGATCCTTCTATTGTCGAGCATCGCATCGATACCTGGCCTGTCATCACACCAGTTCGCCAGAAACAACGACCGCTACACCCATCCAAAGCCGTGGCTATCAAAGCCAAAATTGACAAATTACGTACGGTCGGGTTTACTTACCCCATCGCTTACACTTCATAGGTTTCCAACCCTGTACCCGTCGACAAAAAATAGGGCACTATCCACATTTGCACCGACTTCCGCGATCTCAATAACGCATGTCCCAAAGACAACTTTCAAACGCCTTTCATCGATCAAATCATCGATGACTGCGCCAACCATGAGGCTCTCTCCTTTATGGACGGCTTCTCTGGCTATAACCAAATTCAAATCCACCCAGCCAATTAGTATAAAACCGCATTCATTACCCCGTGGGGTACTTTCGCATATCGTGTCATGCCTTTCGGCTTAAAAAATGCTGGCGCCACTTTCCAACAGGCAATGACATACATCTTCCACGACCTGGCTAAAATCATCCTTGCCTACTTGGACGACCTCATAGCTCGATCCAAGAAACGCACCCAGCATCTCGATGATTTACGAATCATTTTTCAACGGTGTCGTCAATACAGCATCTGCTTGAATCCTCTCAAGTGTGTGTTCTGTGTCACCGCCGGGTGCCCCCTCAGTTTTATTGTTTCCCAAAGTGGTATTACCGTGGACCCCCTCAAAGTCAAAGCTATCACCGAAATTCCACCTCCTTGGAATTTACGACAACTTCAGAGTCTACAAGGCAAAGCTAACTTTCTCAGACGCTTTGTTCCTGATTACGCCATCCGCGCACACGGTTTCCTCCGCTTATACATCACGACATCCCTTTTCACTGGGACGACTATGCCCAACAGTCATTTGACGATCTTAAAGCAACGCTTTCAAATGTACCTTTAATTACTGCACCTGACTATAATCGCGACTACATCCTCTACGTATCAGCATCAACTGTATCAGTAGCCGGCGTCCTCATCCAGCTCGGTGATGAAAATCATGAAAACGTCATTTACTACGTTAGTAAGAACCTCTCAGGACCACCCTTGAAGTATAAACACGAAGAGAAGCTTGCTCTTGCAGTTGTCCTTGCAGTCCAAAAGCTACGCCATTACATTCTGCTTCGCACCACAAAGGTCGTCGCAGATTCCAACCCTATGCAGTACTTGCTCAACCGTCGACAAGTTAATGGCAAATTCGCTCGATGGATCGTTATCTTTCAGGAGTACGACCTCAAGTTCTCAACACCTAAGAGTAAGAAGGCCCTTGTTCTCGCTGAACTTGTCACGACCCTCCCCTCTGACACCACCAGTGCCCCCGTCAACACCGAATTTCCTGACGAACATCTCTTTTACATCACTTCGGATGATCCTTGGTATGGCGACCTTCTCGTCTACCTACGAACTCAAAAATTCGGTAACCACCTGTCACGAGATGATCGAAGACGTATTCGCCATCAGGCCCCCTCGCTATCTCCTCATCGGAGACATCCTATACTAGCAGGGCATTGACACCATTCTTCGTCAGTGCCTGACTATTGACGAGGCCGACAGAGTCTTAAACGACTGCCACAACGGCGCATGTGGGGGCCATCTTTTGGGTATATCCATAGCTCAAAAGATTATCCGAGCCAATTAATTTTGGCCTACCTTGTTTCATGATTGCATTCATGCCGTGAAACGATGTGAGCAATGTCAGCTCTACGCCAACAAAGCCTGGGCTCCCCCTGCTCTCCTCCACCCTGTCATTACAGCCGACCCTTTTTGCAAATGGGGAATCGACTTTATGACTTGCAATCCACCCTCCAGCAATGGTTACAAGTACATCGTTGTCGCCGTTGACTACTTCACCAAATGGGCCGAAGCTATGCCCACTTTCAAAAACACCGCTGACACTGCAACACATTTTTTCTTTAATCACATCATATCCCATTTTGGAGTACCACTCCAACTCATTTCCGATCATGAGAAACACTTCGAGAATGAGATCTTCGTCGAACTCTCATCTCGGTTAGGATTCTCTCACGAGTTTGCCTCACCATATTACCCTCAGTCAAACAGACAGGTCGAGGCAGTGAACAAAGTCCTCAAGACCATGTTACAGTGCATGGTTAATAAACATAAAACCAATTGGCATCATATGTTATTTTCCGCACTATGGGCTTATCGAACGGCAGTGAAAACTACTACTAGTTTCACACCATTCCATTTAGTCCATGGGGTCGAGGCAACTCTTCCCATCGAGTGCGAAATTACCACCTTACGCACCGCAATTGAGCTATTACCTGACACTGCTCCAATGGAGCAGCGCTTGCTGAACTTGGAGTCCCTGGATGAAGATCGTCGATCTTCCTTATAGAACAATGAGGCAGCTAAAAAACGATCCAAGGCTACCTTTGATCGCCATGTCAACCTTCGATCATTCCACGAAGGTGACCTTGTCCTAGCTTATGATATCACTCATGATACCTTTGGCCACGGAAAATTCGAATCACTTTGGCATGGCCCATACATTATCCAACATTGCCTCACTAAAGGTGCATATATCCTAGCCTCTCCCGAAGGCCTCTCTCTCAAGGAACTCGTCAATGGGTTATATCTCAAGAAATTTTATGCTTAAACGTAGTCATTCTACTTTAAGGTTATTTCTTTTTCTAGCATTTTTAATCTTTTTTCTCCTCCCCTCTCATCTAAACTATCCTTTGTGCTATTGACAGATGCTTCCTCCACCAGCCTACCACATTGGTTATGTCGACGGTGCCAGCCGTTGGATGTAAAATCTCGCTTCGGCTGCTTGGGATCTCTACACCCCCTCACATAAAATGCTACACTCAAGCGGCATATGTTTGGGGCCAACAACCAACAACCAAGCCGAATACACTGCTGTCATTGGCCTCCTGGCCGACGCCCAGCGTCATCATATTCGTCACCTTAGTGTCTTCCTCAACTCTCAACTAGTCGTTCTCCAGCTCAACAATGTATACCGTGTACGCGATCCATGCTTCTTTTGCAAATACCTGCAGGTTAGAATGTTATCTCGACATTTTGATTCCATTACATTTACACATATTCCAAGACAATTGAATCAAACAACAGATCAACTAGCTAACATGGTGTTAGATTGGCATATATCACATCAAGCTACACATACATAAACATCTCATAAATCCTGTCACAACATATATATAGAATAGACATCATCAAAATCATCAACCAAAAACACATGTAGACAACATCAAGATCTCCAAAAGGTATACTCATGTATATATATATATATATATATCAAGGCCCATCAGGCCATCCGAATGTTTACATACAAAAATACACGTATCCGCAGGCCAGCACAGCACCTCAGTACAAAAAATGGGCTCACCAGCCTATATACAACAAAAACATATACATCATGGTGCCTCTATTGCACCACCACCTACTCCTCCCTCAGGAGGAGGTGGTGGCCCACCACCACCTGCCCCAGGAGGAGGTGGACCACCCACAGGACCCTCCTGCCACGGCGGCAGGTGTCCACTCATCATCCCCGCAAGCACTGCTGCTCACCGCACTATGGACCACCATGGTGGCGGCACCCCCACACACTGCTCCAGGAAGCTCTCATCCTGGATACGAGTCCACATGCCCTCAGGCACATCCTGCAAAACCGTCTCCAAATGACGGCGTATGTCATCATAATCTACTTCGGCCATCACCGAAGGAGCATGTGATGGCCCCGCACCAGGGTCATCGAACCGACGCCTCCTCGCTTCCCTCTCGGGCTCTGTTGGTCACCCCGCGGCATCCTCCCGTCGACGTCTCTCTCCATGTGGCAATCTCTCCAGCTCTCGACGAGCCGGTTCTCTCTACATCTCCACCTCGCGCCCGCGAGGTGCCACATCTGCACATGCAAAAAACAACAACAAAAGATAGTATCAACGTCTATATCATATGGACTGCTATCTTACAAAACAATATATATCAAAACATGCACCAAAACTGAACATACCTCGATGGTCAAAAGCCTCCCCTGGAGGTAGCACCATGTCCGGGTACCCCCGGAAGTCCACCCCAGCATAGGGGTACCGAAGTATAACCTGCGGCATCTACCACTCCCACTGAAAAGAAGTGGCCACCTTCGCCACCACCGCGACGAAGAAAAATGGTCGACCACCACCTCAATCGCGGCTCTCGTGCCCCAGGCATCTCCAGTAGTACCCTCGGGCGCAACATCGGCACCCTCTCTAAAAACCATGCCACTAGGATCGACCCAAAGGCAAACTCTTCTGCACCAGTGGACCGACAACGATCCAACTGCGCTACCATCCGCGCATGCAGCGTCAGTCCCCACGAGAACTGCTCGCCGACCACCACTCTCTCCAGCACCAACTGCTGGTCCACTCACTATTGCAGCAGGTACAAATGAGGTGGCAATGTGGGCCCTACAGCTATATATAGGCCTTTTGCCAAACTTCCACTCACCATTCCGGGAGCCCAAGGTGTCCATTTTTCAAACCGTCTTCAGCCATGTGATCAGCATCCCGTCACCTACATCACAGCAGTCCCTAGGTCACTTTTCATCTTGAGCCCCCGGGGCACCTTTTTTCATATCATGGTCAGGTACGCAGGCGCATAGTCACATTTGTCAAATACATGCTCATATCTTTGATTTTCTTCAGATATTGTTCACTTTGGGTATTTGGTTGTTATGTGTGTAGGTACTTGCTCATCATTCATCGACATCATCCCTTCAGGTATATATTCAGCATTGGCATGTAGTCTCTCCCGCTGTATTGCATTTACATTTACAGTCACACTCGTTGATATTGGCCTTTAGGTTCCTCATTCCCGGCTCTGTAGTACCTACACCTCCATTTGCATCTTCGGTACTGTTACCCAGTAGCATTCTTACCCACATGAGTTGTCCCATTCATAGCATCTTTTGGCACTTTTTGACACTCATGCTGTTCTTCATTACCCTTTAGGGATGGGAGTCCCGATAGTATTTTCATCATGTCGTGAATCAGCCACATGCTCCTTCTCCTCATTTTGCTGGCTTTCCCACATGGACTCCCAAATTATCTCTTTACGGTTCTATTTTTTCCTGCACCTCCGCAGTATCATGAACCCTCCATTTCATCCACAATCAGTTTGCTCATCTGCAAACCTATCCTCATTTCACCTACCTCATACAAAAACTCACCAATGGGGCCCCCACCCTTCATCCATTTTCCAAGAAAATTATGCCCTCCCTGGGGCACGCATTTCACACTGGGGCACCCGTTTCTGTATTTGTACATTTCTCCCCAAATTATTCATTATTTATTGTACAAACGCCTTTATTTCTAGTCATTACATTTTCTTTTGTCGTCACCATTGGCGACTTGCTTCCTTTTGGCCACACACAACCCATGTCACCCTTGGTTGGAGCATTACTTATCATCTACCCTTTTCGGCATCGTCCATATCTTCAAAGTACTCCACAGATCACTTACCTCTACCCTCTGAATTTGTTCGCCTTGTCCCACCTCTGGCACAACTTATCACCGGTCTTTTCGTCCCCCTGACACTCGCCCTTGTTACACGGTTGCAGCCACTTTTTATCTCATACATCCTCCAACCAAGGGCAGTCTTGAGTCTTCCCACTTCTTGACTTCATCCATGTACCTCTGCCACTTCCTCACCTTAGTATATTCCACGAAGCCCTTTGCTTCTGGGAGTCGCATTCCCCTTTTGTCGACATCAGCACAACTTTCCAGAAGGGCGACAGTATCTTGATTCTCATTCTCCATTCAATGAGTGATCTCAGATGGCACAGGGTGAAACACCATTGCTCCCTGCTGTCGTTGGCCCCCATAACATTTGACACCAACACTTTCTCATGTTATGGTGGGTCTTACTTTGCGACTATTGTAGTTATTTTTATCATTTGCCGAAGACCTCTGAATTTGGTAGGGCCATCAATGCCCGCATCATCGCTGATACTTATTACCGCGATCATTGCCTATTTATTCAGAGTATGTTCCTTTGCATAATTGTCTTTTGCCTTTATCATCACCGCCCCCGAGGGCGCTTCATTTGTCTACACCAACGCTTCCATCATCTTTTTCAGAGTTACATAACACGAGCATGGGGCATGCCCGCCTCGTCTGTACACAGTTGGATATTTTACGCACCTTATGAAAGGTTGGGTCCTACTGGTTCCTTTTTTCTCCAACGGATCACTCTAAACGATCCCACTATTGCTCTATCTTACAACAACATTCTTAGTAGAAGAAACATTGATGGATTTCGGCTATACGTATGCTCCTAACCTCATCCATCAGGGGGCATCTGTTATCACTGAAATTTCGTTCGCACATGGCAACAAGAACTCAACATCGTCAAATAGTAATGAAGTCATTCATGGCACTGAATTAATTTCACAGCATTCCAAAAAGGTAAAAAACTATACAAAGTAGTGAAAAAATTGAAGAGCGCTTTACAGAAGGTGGGTGCGCGCGCACATGCGCGGAACAAGAATGTACCATGTGCGCATACGCGCATGATGCACGGTTGTTGGCGCAAAAACCCGCGCACCTGCTAAACAACACATTTATTGAATTGGTCAGCCTCCCAACCATTTATGGATCAGCTCCCAAGCCGATTTGACCCTCAAATCTGAGCTAAATCTGAATGGTGGGCTGGTCAAAGACCTAATAATGCCCTAAAGAGCCTCTTTTCACACTACAAAGGAGTTACACAATAACCCAATGCAATGCTATAAAAAGCCATGAAGAAACCTCATTTTCTCAAGGAATTTCATGCAATGTTATGTTGCCTATATTGTTTTAAGGACTCCATCCTTGACAAGATCACTTTGGCACCATTTCATTGAGCAATCGACCTCTACATTGAGTGAATTTGCAAAGGAGTTCTTTCATCACCAGTTTTATTTTTCTTGTTGTAAGGAGAGCAAGTTTGTGAGGGTCCAAGAGCCTTCCTTTGGAGGAAGAAGGGACTCATAGTCACCTTTCTTCATTTTTCTTTGATTTCATCAATAGATCAGCCTAAAAAACATTGGTGATATTGGTCTTTTTGTGTTCATTATCTCTATGTCCTCATGCTTATGATTTTAGTTTGTATTAGTTTAATTCTTGCTTATAGTTTTGTTTTTCTTTCTCTAACTCTTTTCTCTATAGCTGTCATGCTCAGCAAGACCCAACTGGGCATGTAAGCACCTCTTATTTTCTCACCAAGGTGGCAAAAAGGGTGCAACAGTTAGGACCCTAAGTCCTATGCCTATGTTTTTTCAATTTCAAGTTAATACCAAGTATAAGCTTATAGCCACATATCAATGCTAGCAGGACTTAAACAAAATTGAAAGGAAAAATGCTAGATTGTGGGTCTGTCTTTTCAGAAAAGGAAATTGGGTATATTGAGTGTCAGAGTTTAGAAATGGAATTAAAAGGTTATTTCTTTTATTATAAGCATGTTTGTTTTACGGAATTGACGGTTAATGTCCCTTAGAATTGTTTTTTTTTATGACGAAATTGAGGTACATTACATATGGTATTAGAGCAAAGGTACAACACTTGGACCTTGAACAAGGCGAAATTAATTACTTAGCACATATTTCTATTTATGAAAAACTAACAAACCATTATTGTTACAAATAGAAAACCCTTCTTTGTTTTGTGTTAATCATGGTAGCCCAGCATGACGTAGAAATCACACTTGAGGGGAATCCTGAACAAAGACCTCCTGAATATCCGAGACATAATAGTGACGGAAGATCACCCATTGAAGTTTTGGAAACAATGAGGAATCTCATTGTTGAGCTGCAAGTTTTCAAACCAGACAATGAGAAACTGAAGAAGGCACAACAGGAACAACATGAAATAAATTAGGTCCTTCTGCATAGTATAGTGACAAAGAAAATCTGAAAGGACGATGACCATGAGGAAGAGGTTAGTAAAAGGGCCTCCAATAATTCTGGTCCTGAAGAAGAAAAGGGGGACAGTTCATCTAAGGTACACCTTCAGCTGAATATAAAACAAAACCAGACAAAAAAAGGAAACAGGTAGATCACCTTGAGGGAGAATTTAATAAAATCAAACACGCTAGCTTTGATGGGGACTCCATAATAGGGGAGGAAGTTGAGGCATGGTTATTAGACATCAAGAAGTATTTCTATATCTACAACTATTCCAGCAATATGAAGGTCAGAATGGCTATCTATAACCTGAAAGGAAAGGCCAACATTTGGTGGTAAGATCTGAAATTGGCCAAGGGCCTAAAAGAGAAACAGATGGAATGGGAAGACTTTAAGAAATATTTCAGGAAACAATACCTATATGAAAGTTACTATGAAATAAAAACCAAAGAATTTTATGAGCTACGACTTGGCCAAATGGCTATGGAGGGTCAGATAAACAAATTCCTGGAATTACTAAGGTTTGTACTGTATATCCAGGAGGACAAAGTAAAAATCCAACTGTTCCTAAATTGTTTACCACAGTCTTACAAGGACAGAATCGAGTTTGATAAACCCAAGTCCTTGAGTGAAGTATTCAGGAAATCTCGAATGTGTTACGACCAATGAAAACAACGGACAAAATTTCCCAAGGCTTGGAAGGATAAGAAGCAAGACCAAATGAACCAGTGGAAGAAGGGATACCAGCCAACTCCTTATCGAAATGTAGCAAAAAGCCTTCCAAGAAAATATTTTCACTCCAACAGTCCATATGCACAAGGCAGTGGGAAACCGGTAAATCTGGGAACAAAGAAGTCTGGGGACAGCCCCCGCAAACCATTAAAGTGTTGGGAATGTGGAGAACCTCATCTAAGGACGAACTGTCCACATTTAAATTCAGCAACCAGAACTGTTGTGTTGGATTACTGAGAGGGGGGTGAATCAGTAATAACGTAATTATAATCCTTTTTCTTCAAATGTTATATCAATGTAGAATTATTATCCAATAATGAGCAGTAATAAATAAACAATCACACACATGCATAGTACACCAATGTTTTACATGGAAACCCAAATAGGGAGAAAACTACTGAATGCTTTTTCTTATATGTCTTGAAGAATTACATTCATTGGAAGCACCAACTTCCTTTGTTTTCCAGCTGCAAATGGAAGGAGGCTCCAACCCCCTAGTTTGTCAGGCTACAACCTGAGGGAAGCTACAACTCTCCAAATCTCTGGCTACAACCAGAAGGAGGCTACAACCCCCAATGTTCTCCGGCTACAGCTGGAAGGTGGCTACAACCACCTGTCCTTGCCCCGTCCTGCCACCCTGAAGTAGAAGTAGAATGATGGAACCACTGTCACACTATCACTGTGAGATATAATGCTCTAAACCTGTACCAATAAATCTGAACCATGCATCAACCATGCATCAACCTGTACCATAAACAAGTGCATCAACCATGCACCAACCTGTAATCAACCTGTACCATAAACACGTGCATCAACCATGCACCAACCTGTAATCAACCTGTACCATAAATAAGTGCATCCAACCATGTACCAAGTATGTACCAATCATGTGTCAACTACTCATCAACTATGACTCGTCAATATGTACCAACATCATCAACTATACACTTCATGTATGTGCCAACTCATCAACTACTGTCTCAACCATGTACTCAACATGCACCTCAACCAAAATCCCTCATCAATTTCATCATCAAAATATGATTTGTAGCTCTGTAATAGACCTGGTGTTTCTGATCACATTACTGCAAACCTTCATTAACTTTAACAACAAGAAACTAGCATTTTCATCAAACTTTTCTTTAGTCTCACATGCCTAGTTTTGGATTAGTCAACAACCCTAACTTGAAGTAATCATAACTTTGAACTTGTAATGTATAAAGATCTAAAACTAATATACAATGTTATTCAGTGTTTTTTATGCAATTCCTCCAAGTGGAACTACTTGGAACCTCTCATAAAAGGAGTTATAGAAAAAATGGCATACCTTGCTGAATTCTAGCTTATTCTAGAGAGCGGCCTTGTAGAGAGTGCCCCGCACAAAATGTTTGATGAAATGATATGAAACTGTTACAATAAATACTAAAGACTGTACCCTAACAACAACATTTTGTCTCACTAAATTTGGATCTGTTATGAAAAAGTTATGATGTTTTTACCCGAAACACCTGATTTTGACTAGTTTCAGGACTGACCACAAACCCTATTTTCCACAGAGTGTAACTCCCAAAATACAACCACCCACAAGCTGAATTTTGAACCACAGATACTTGGATATGTTTTCTCACTTTCATAGCAATTTCAGGATCTGAATCATTATAGAATTTGTTTTTTTAGCGAAAATGGTGAGATGACCTGAAAATAACATACCTTAGAAAGCACCATCAAAAGAATTTATCCTTCCTTGCATTTTGGTCTTCTTTTCTTCAATTTCCTCAGAATTTAGGCTTAGATATCATTTGTAAACCTCATAAACCTATATATATTCAATATTCTCAAGTGTTATTCAAATGAGAGAGCCTTTCCTCTTATTTATACTCTCCAAGTAGCTTCCTTAAAAACATATTCTAGGTCACTTGGCCCCACTTTCCTTATTTTAGGGTTGGGTCCACTTC
>ML830199.1:58432-77085 GCA_009831015.1 Picea engelmannii | reverse complement strand
TATATATATATAGCAAGCACTCCAGATGTAATTACAAAGATGACTCGGGCAGGGAAACAAATAGTTTCAGACAGTCACATGCTTGGAAGTAATTTAAATGGTCCCAAAAAACCTTGAGTATAGTTCAAAAGGGAAACAAACGGCCAGACTAATTTTTACCAGCCCATGTTAAAATGTAAACAAAATAATTAATATTTCCAGAAAGTAAAGCCATAGGAATGAGAACAACATGTAATATTCACAATATTAATTATTCCAGAATGAGGAAGAACATTTCCATTATGCCAAGATAATCTATTTCGTATTTTCCATTCCAATAATGTTTCAAATAAGGACATAACAAATTTTGACATAATCATTCGACCAGATATACAATTTAAGGTTGAATCTCTCACTCGGACGTGAAGGCAAGTAACAGAAGTAAAAACCTAGTATTAAAGAAAACAAATCTTCACCCACAAAGATGACTCTTTAATTTAAATATTTACAACCATTAGTCGCCTAGGACTCTCCTTGAAATGGGCAAGATGGAACCTGAATACCTCTTATGCAGGTGGCAGAGGTTGGCCTCCATAATTCTCGCGTGATTGAAACCCCTATAAAAGATTGCACAAATTACCATTAATAATTGTTCAACAGAGATACGACAAATAAAATAAAACGGGTAATAATTGGAAAGGATTTGCAGAGTCATACTTAACTTTAAATGGATGGATCTGATATCCTTTGTTGTTGCGACGAAATGAGTAACATTCCAGACTGAAAGGGGAGGAGGGGCCCAAGACACCCTGATGGGTACCCTCACAATCATAGGGTCCCACCATTAGTGATAAGAACCGAATTAATAAATCAAAAAGACATTGCAGGAAAATATACAAACTACCATTACAGTGAAGAATGTGAGTTACATAACGAGAATGGACCAAATATTTATTCTAATTGCAAGCATTGAAATTGAATCCACAGGTCAAATAACACCAATGAAATCTATCTAAAACCGTCTGATGAAAATGTATTTAAAGAAACAAAGACATAGGGTCATCACTGTGCCGAAATACTAGACTTGTATGACCTTGTTATGACTTTAATAAAGTTGGCATTAAAGGATGACCCAATCCTTGAAAAAGAAAATATACAGCATAGGATACAGAGCATATTTTGTGGCTATGTCGAATAAGATTTAAAAAAACATTCAAATATGAAATTACAGTCATAAGAATTCGTCGGGTAGTTGGGAAACAGAGAACCCAAATAAAAACCCCATTTCAGGTACTCAACTAGGATAGGAAAATGTTATGAAAAATCTTGTCAGTGAGACTCTGTGTCTTGAATAATTATAGCATATAGACACCGGGCGAATCCCTAACCTAAACGAACTTCTGGGACATATTCTCAGTGAAGCAAAACATATACTCACACTAGGTAATAGCACCAAAAGAAATCAACTAACAAATGGCTGACAAACAGAACGTTACATATGTGAATTCATTGGGAGGGAATACAAAGAACAGAATGCCAAAGACCCTCGAGTACAATTTATAAATTTATAGGAGCCACTTACCAGTAACAAGAACAGTCCAGGAAGGAAATACAAGTTGCCATTCTTCCCAAACCAAGAAACAATGAAGAGAAATGCAGAGCCAACTTCGGAATAGTTTTCACAAAAATGACAATGGAGTACTCTACAATAACCCTAAATCTTGCACCCCATGCATGATGAGTGTCGATGGTACATGGGAGGTGCGGCCATGTGATAGAACTGACTTGGAACGTTTGGGTTGGACAGAGGTATAGGGATGGCCTCGTTTCTCACTTACCTCCATTAAAGGCCGAGTGAGAGGTTTAACTCCCGACTGTCATAAACCCTGCTGTCATATTTAATGAATTTCCCAAGTGAAGGGTGGTTTCCTCGAAATCCTATGAGTTGGAAACCTTTAATCCCTAACCACTACCAATCCAATCTTAGCACCTAGTCTGGTTAGACGTTGCTCTAATCTGGTAGAGCTAACGAATTTGGTTAGCATAGGTTTTGATTCTAACTAGAAAAATCGTTAGGCCATGTTATGAATGAAAGACATTTAACCAACCAAATGTTTTACAGAGAAATCATGTCGATGAATTTGGTCATACATAGAAGAGTCAAATAACTCATGTTAAAACCAACATATCACTAAGGTAAATAACTCGACATCCAATACATTATGTATAAAGCCTCTTACGTATGGTCATGGAATTTAGCCTTGCGCGTAGATATGGAGGGTGTTTTAAGGAGAGGTTAGGACCCTAAGTCCTATGCTTGTATTTTTTTAATTTCAAGTTAATACCAAGTATAAACTTATAGCCACATATCAATGCTAGCAGGACTTCAACAAAATTGAAAGAAAAAATGCTAGATTGTGGGTCTATCTTTTTAGAAAAGGAAATTGGGTACACTGAGTGTCAGAGTTTAGCAATGGAATTAAAATGTTATTTATTTTTTTATAAGCCTGTTTTTTTATGGAATTGAGGGTTAATGTCCCTTAGAAAAAAAAATTATGACGAAATTGAGGTACATTACAGTCAGCCTTGGTTTGCTCAAAGTTGGCCAACAATTCAGTGGCAACATCATATCTCATAGGTAACTAGAAATGGTTCAAGAAGATCATCACTAAGTCATTGAAGTAAGAGTACCTCCAGCGATCAAGGTCAATATACCATTTCGCAGCACCGCCTATAAGAGTGCCTTGAAAAAGGTGAAAATGGACAGAGTCATCCTTTAGTGATTTTGATGAGCACCATAAATCAAAAGTCGTCACATGATCACCTGGATATTCGCCACACTTTACTTGAAATTTTGGAATATTTGAGGGAAATTTAGTTAGCATGGGGGTCCAACATGGATCGTGACAAATTATTTCATTCAATAATCTTGACAAGTATGGAAGATGTCGTGTTGCCAGAAAAGGTAGTTTCGGTTGTGAACTATTTACAGGAAAAGAGGATCCTAGAGTTTGATTAGCACCAGGTTGCCAAGAAAATTTGGACTACTGGTGAGGGTTTCAGTAAAAACCATGGCCTTGACCATGATAAGGTGACTGCGTATGTTGGGGTATCATCGAATGATTCCCGAAATTGGATGACATAACTTATGTAGGGATTTCTCCCTACATTGTGTTCCAAGGACCTTGGAGGGGGATGACCCCAGTAAATCCGACGAGCATGGGTATGGAGCCCTGCTTGGGGTTCCATTGAGCATGGAAGGGGTTACTCTCGACCGACATCCCTTGCAAGGGAACTGATCCCTCCCAAGGATTCCAAAGAGCCTATGTGGAGAAAACTCGAGTCGTCGCTCCGTATGAAGGAATAGTACCTTGCATCGGGTTTTGTTGACCAAAAATAGGGTTGCCCCCAATCAAGGCAACAGCTAAAGAAAAATAATTGTTCCCAAATGCACCAAACAAAGAGAACGACATAGACCCCCCCAACGTTGTATAAGATGAAGGTCCTAAAATTCCTCCACCAAACAAGATATAATTAGTATTTGCCCAGATTGGTTGTTGAAAAGCTCCACCGAGTGACAGGGATGGAGGAGGTATATGACCCCCACCATAAGGGATATAATTAAAATGGATAGAAGGACCTTCGGTTGACCCTTTCACAGGAGTGTTCGAGCTCCCTGCCCCCAGACCCATGGTATGTAGGGTAGAATAAGTAAGAACCGAGTTCGAATCATATTTGGGCATCCCATATGATAAGGGAGGGCCCATATCACTCTAAGTAAATAGAGCAGTGGTTGAAACCGATAACGACATCGGACCGCTACACCCATTTGTGGGAGTCGAGACCACTGTAGTCCTGACTGGCGAAGGTGGGAGAGGAGGTAGGATGTGTCCTGAAGTAGTAGTCATAACAGGATTATGAGGACTCCCGGAAGAAATAGCAGCATTCGCTTTTTTTTTCGCTTGTAGGACTAGCTGGTACTCAGAAGGTGTGACCTCGAGAGGGACAATCTGAATCAAGATCGGTGTCAAAAATTCAATAATTAGAGGGTTAGATGGCCTGAGAGCCTTTTTCTCAAGGTCATAAATGGTAGGTTCCTCTGGATTTGAAAAGTATCCTCGCGAAGCAGGGTCGGGCACAATTTCCTATGGCTCAGTCGCTTTGAACGACCCTTATTGATCAATTCTTCATTGCGATGGTGGCATGGGTAGCTCCATTGTAATCGGTGACAAGCCCTGAAGCCTTCACGACCGACAGAGATGTTGATATTCCACTTTGTGAAATGATCAACCAACATAGTAAGGCTTGAATATCATTCAATACCAAGCACACACTAAAACATTTCCTAAAGACAAATTCAAGCAGTCGATTATCTAGTAGGAAGGACAGTTACTCCAATCTACACTAGAGAAACTAACAGATGTAAGTGAAAATCGAACATGGAAGCACCCTTTGGGTATAATATACAAAGAGTGATCTGACATCTACCCCAGGTACCACAATATACCCCTGTAGTCACCCATGTAAGTCCCTAAATTATGGGCAACTAGGTTTCCAACTCGTAGTCAGTTACCAAGCAGGTACAATCAATAGTCAGGAAGATCGTAATGAGAAGGATAACAAGTCTAAATCCTATCAAGGGTATCGAAAGAAAATGGTCTTGAAGACAAAAGAGGATCTCAAATGGATTAGAGGTCGCCGAATCTCCATAGGCAAATGTAGTTTGTATTATTCTCAAGAAACACCCTCAATATACAATACCGACTATCTTCAGTCCAACTTTGGAGGGGTTATCTCCATTTCCTTTCCTCATGCGACCTCGTATTTATCCCCTATGTTAGAGGGGGGTCCCGACTATCTCTTACGAGAATGGACATAAAGAACTCCCTAACTCAGACGCCAATGTTTGATATTTAAGTGGTCTTGAAAAGTTTCCTCTCCAAACCTAATTCAAGGCCCTAAAACCTTAAACTAGTTTGTGAACCCTACAAATAGAAAAGTATAATGTATTTTACATTAGGAGTTATTTTTAAGGCTTGATTTATTCAAAAGGTACGGTAGTGAAACCAATGGTGTTGTAAAGAGATGAATAAGGAAGATAGATTTAAAGCACTTGAAAGAAAAATTACTTCGAATTCAAAAGAAAATCTTGTAACTAACTCTTTGTAGAATCAACTTTTCTTAACTGATACTTCAATATCTTCTAAAGAAATCCTAAAACTTTCTTTTTCTTGACTACAAGCTACTTATGTTTCAAGAAATCAAGAAGAACTTGAAAATAAAGATTCTTTTTCCTTTTGCAAATAACAACTTTAACTACTTTACCAAACCAAATGCAAGAAAACGTTTTTTTTTTTAACCGCTTTAAAGAGAAAAAATTGAAGGAAAATTTTTCTTTTTTCAAAGCACATAAAAAGGGATAAAAATAAAACTGAAATGATACTGGAAAAGACCTTTATCCCATTGTGGATCGTAAGGATTCAATCAATAAAACAAAAAGTCAGATCTAAGACTCAATAGCTTTCTCAAAAACCTTTTTAGGGTAAGCACAAGAAGACTAAGGAGACAATTAAAGTGGAACCTATACCCAAGCTATGACCATAGACATAGACTCTGGATGATCCAAGAAATCCCTGAGAAGTGTGAACTTCAATCAGGAAAGAGGAAAACTCCCTCTTTTTCAAAAAAAATTCATGAAACAAAGACGTGGGTTGTTGCATCAACAGCCTGCGTATGTACGCAGGATCTTTGTTGTGTAGAGAGAGTATGTATGTGGGCTGACCCAAGATAGGGTGCATACAACTCTATGTCTTTTCAAAAATGAAAGAGACCAGGCAGTCTTACAGAGTAGGGACAACTGATATTCACCTTGGAGGTGACCAGAACCCCTTGAAAGACTTCGAAAACTTGAAAGAAACTCAAAAGGAAAATAAACCAATCAATCAACCCAAAATCTCCTAAAACACCCTAGAGATATCCCCAGTATGGTCACCATTTCTGCTAGCGGGAAAATCCCCCCTTTAACTACACCAGGGTTTAATATGTAGACAGAGTGAATGATCGTCTAAAATTAAATATATTTTATACTCTACCCCAAACATACCAATAAAAATGAAAATAAAGAAATAAGAGAGAATATCGTTAACTTTACCTTTTATCCCACATCTGTTGATGATCTCCTCAAGCTCTGTAGTTCCAACAACTTCACGTCTCCTCCCAAGGTTTACCTATATCCAAAAATAGGAAAAAAGGACTATAACCATGCTATTTTATTCATGAGTTAGGGTTAGATATCAAATGCTAAGTATAAATCAAATAAAAATACACAAAACATCATCATTTGGGACATGGAAAAGAGATTATTTTATTCATCAAACAAAGACTGGAACTTACAATTTGTGTCAGCCACCATTCTGCAAACCTGGTCTGGGCTCCTCTTTACAATGCTTCAAGTGCACCTTCAAGAAGCCTCTTCTCTAAATCTTCTAATCACCTCATGGCAAGGGAATGGATTGAATGGAGGAAGAAGGGGCTAATGAGGGAATGTTGAGGCAATATCTCACAAAAGGTAGCAAAAGCTTGGGTAAGGAGGGGAAGTGAAATTGGGTAGAGTTTCACTGTTCTTATGCTTGTATGTGAAATGAGACCCCAAAACCTCCTTTTATATGACAAAAGGATGGTTATTCAGTTGGGTGGCAGGATATAGCAGGTGAATTGGTTGGGAAACCTCCAATAGCCTGTGAATTTCACTGAATTCCTTACAACTTTTTAATTTTTGGAACATTTTCAAGCATTCACGAGTTATTTAGTGTGCATTAAGCTTATGTACGTGAGTTATCTAGCATGAAACAAGCATATGTACGTGGTTTGTAGTGGTGCAAGGTGCGTACATGCTCTCAAAAATGTTTTTTTAAGAAGAACTCCTGAGCAATGCTTTGGAAAATATGCAAGTAAGAGGGCCAAGGCCATGTATGCATGGATAGGGCATTTTAGAGCTATAACAATTTTGTATTTGTTTAGTATTTTCTTGTTAATATGTTATTTTAATTATTATTATAGCTTGTAGATTATAAATGATCTGTTATAATATTATTATAATACCTTGTTTGTTTGTTATTTGTAAATAAATGTCATTATTATTACTTCATTTAGAAATACAAGTATTCTCGTTATCTATTGTTTCGTAGATGACGTTAACTGAAGAAAAAAACAAATTTCCTATTAACACATCATAATTCTTTCTTTCACTTCCATTTCATCACTTTGTTCTCTTTCATCCCATCACATTGTTTCATTTCATGCCCTTTTGGGTGTATCATTTCTTGAGGACAAATCTCTGAAGTGTGTTTCTTTTGAAGTATTTACATCACTTTTCTTGATATAGGGTTAATTAGGAGTTTTGTGGATTTTCTCTTAAAACTGGAAAATTGCAATTTAGGTCAATAACACACACACATGAGGGTTTGAATAACCTCATCCAGCTGACTAATTTGAATGCCAGTTTGAATAAGTTTTTCATTTACTTTCAGGTTTCCTTATCTTTTAATCTAGTTCACTTTCATTTTGTTTTCTCGTAGCTTATTTAACCACTACAGGAATAAGCCATTGAATATCGAGATCTAACTCGAGAGACATGATCTTGTGATCCAGTGTTAAGCTACATCTTGTAGTGTGAATTTTCATTTGTGATTTTCTTGATTTCATTCATTCCATTTTGAAGTGTGCTTTTCGACATTAGTTTTTAGCATAGGATAGAATAGATATTTAGTCCTACATTTCTTGTACTTGCACCTCTAAGTCTACATAATCCTAGTCGATAATTTAATGTCATAATGCATCATTGAAATGACCATTTTCTACTTGAACTGTTCCAGATCCTTCAACACTAAGAGATATATCATCACGAACAAATATTTTCTTGGTGTTACGTTCATTTAGAGAATAAAATAAGTCTTTATCCTTAGCCATATGATAAGATCATCCAGAGTCAATAAGCCACTCATTAGAAGAAGAAGAAGTAGAAGTTGTATCGAAGGAGAAACCAGAAGCAGAAAGTGCATGTCCATGAGAAGAAGAAGAAGTAGAATCAATATTGATGTTGTGCTTCTTCATTGCTGCATCTAAAGAAGCCATATTATTGAAACATTTGGACTCATCATGACCATCTTTATCACAAAATTTTCAATGTCTGTCAGTCTTATTATTTTTATATTTTTTTCCTTTGTCACCATTAGGAGCAGAAGTCGTCTGAGTGGGTTTGAGAACCTTATATTGCTTGTTGTTTTGGAAAGGATGTTGCTTCTTGGGATTCTTGGGTTAATATTTACTGTAGCAACCTTTCTGTTACCATACTTCGTGGAAATATAACAATAATTCTCTAATTATAAAACAACATACATTTAAGCAAGAAATACATTTAAGCTCAAAGTAAGCATAAGAATTATTACTAACATAAATAATCCATGGAATTAACATTAATCCAAATGCACAGTAGAATACATGATAATTATAATACACAGAGATACAGAAACATAATTAAAGCATCATCTGGTACTTATCTTTGAAACATTGGTAGTTCCACCAACCAAGTGCAGGCCTTCCACGAACCTCTCAGCCTTAGACCATACTGCTCATCAGCTCAGCAGTGGGTCACCCCTGAGCTGGGACTAAGCTCCACCCCCAAAGCAAAGAATCCTAGGCTAGGCTGAGGTTACAGGGAAAACACAAAGTCACAAGGAAGGAATTCTCTCCTAGGAACGACTCATGCTCACTGCCCACAGACTCTCCTTCCCCACAAGCCTGTTCCACCCCAGGAGTATACACCTTCTCTTTCACCTAGAAATTCCTTTGGTTTCTAACCTCCCTTGCCTTGGGTTACAACAACAGACCGGATCGTAAGTCTCTGAGCTTTGTGGTAGCTACAGAGTTCCTTCCAGGAGTTCTCTCCTTCCCCTGCGCACTCTCTCACTTGGAGAGAATCTCTCATGGGCCAAGCAACATGTTTTTCCAATTCAATCACCTTTCTCACCTGGAGAGAGTGTTGTACAAACTAGCCAACAAGCCACACGCAGTCTAGCACTACGTGGCCACAACATCCAACGGGGAAAATAGACACGGGCTTTCCAACAGGCTCAGTAATGACATGATGGTCTCACAATTATGGCTTGGGGACAGAGATTCCACACATAGGCTCAATCTCTTCATACAGAGGGTGTCTCGGCCTTCCAGAATCAACACAGGCTATCCCCGAATTAAACACAGACTCCCTCCTCCCCCCCCCACAGTTTTAGAATTGCATGAGGTCTCATGCAGAGGTCAGATCGGTTCATGCTTAGACGGTCAAGTGGAATGCAGGATGAACCCACACAACAGTCGACAGGAATGGAAGCCGACCCCCCCCAACACAACTCATCTCAGCCCTTCTATTTGCATGCACCTAGGTTGACACGTGTCACCCATGCAATTTCATGCATTCCTTCATCACATGTTCCTTACATTTGGAAGTCACGTGTCATTCGAAAAGAACTTAGGATAAAAACATACTAATCACATGTCTTTTTGGAATAATATAAAAATATTATTCCCAAGGCTGAAGCCCTTAGGCTTAGCCCCTAGGCTCAACACTTAGCCCCCCCTTTTTCCACCTTCCAGCCCCTAATTCCTTGCCCACTCTGTGGAAGCTTAGTCCCCCATCACTCATTCATCGTGGTCGGTCTGCACGCGACGGTGTTTGTATTCTTTTTATTAATTTTCTGCATTGATACGTGTACAAAATCAAGCTCTTGGCCTTCAACCCTTAGGCTCTCTGGCTTAAAAATCACATAATCCCACCAAATTATATATACTTGGCTCACTAGCCTATAAAACATATTTACAATTCATTTCACAAGTATGATTTACAACAGGGCTCGGCCTTGGGGTCATTACAGTCCCCCTCCCTTATTTTTGCACTGTCCTCAGTGCAACTTTCACACTGCATCTGCAAGCTTTTCAAAATTTTCAAAAAGATGTGGGTACTCTAGCCACATAACATCTTCACGCTCCCATGTCACGTCCTCAGGACTGTACCAGGTCCACTGGACCTTTACAAACCCTATAGCTCGATTCCAGAGTTGTTTGTTTTTCATGTCCAATATGCGCATAGGATGCACTTGTAGGACACCTTCTGGTTCCACCTGAATCACATTCCAATTGATAACATGATTAGAATCAGGTATATATTTCTTAATCAATGAAACATGAAACACATTATGTACAGTCATAGATGCAGGTAATGCAAGCATATATGCAACTGGCCCAATCCTTTCCAAGATTTCAAATGGCCCACAAAATCTTGCTGCCAACTTGGTGCAACTTCCCAACAGCAGGGAACTCCCGTCAGTTTTCACTTTCAGGAATACGTGGTCACCCACTTTGAATTCTCTGTGGTTTATGTTCTTATCATCATAACTTTTAAGCATGTCCTAGGTATCTTTTAGATTCTATTTAATTCTTATCATTTGGTCTTCCATCTCTTTGAGCAGCTCAGGCCCAATTACTCCTCTGTCAGCTAGATTATCCCAGCTCACTGGAGTGTTTCACTTTCTTCCATAAAGTGCTTCGAATGGGCTCATCTTCAACGATGTATGATACCCATTATTGTAGGCGAATTCTACCAAATGCAGGTACTCTTCCCACCTTGATGGTTTATCCATCACATACATTCTCAGTATGTCTTCTATTACTCTATTCACCCTCTCTGTTTGTCGATCAGACTCAGGATGATATACTGTACTAAAGTTCAGATTCATTCTGAATCCCCTAAACAATCCTTTCCATAAATTCAAGGTGAATTTTAGGTCCCTATCAGACACAATTATCTTAGGAATTCCATGCAAGCGTGCCACTTCTTTTAAGAAGATATTAGCAACATATGTTGCCTTCTGAGTGGTTTTCAGTGCAATAAAATGGGCATCTTTTGTAATCTTGTCCACCACCACCATGATTGAATCATGCTTCTTGCTTGCTCTGGGCAATCCTGTGATAAAATCCATTGTCACCACTTCCCATTTCCACTCAGGAATGGGTAAAGGCTGCAGAAACCCTGCTGGGTGCCTATGCTCAGCCTTAACTTTCTGTCACTCCATACATCTAGCGATGTATTCGGTGATTTCTTTCTTCAGAAACGGCCAAAAGTAATGGCTTTTGACTGCTGCCACAATCTTCTGATATCTAGGATGTCCAGCATAAGCCACGTTATGCATTTCTTTTAGAATTGTCAACTTCAATTCTTGGAAATTGGGTATGTACACTCTGTTTTTATACCGAAGTAAGCCATCATCTTCCAAGGTGTAACTTTCCTTGGTCTATGGTCTCTCACGCTGCTATAGCTTTGCTACCAGACCTCTGTACTGCAAATCAACATTTGCAACTTCCAAAATTCTGTCCTTAATCTCAGTCATGTACATGCTAATGGTTGTAGCATGTAATTCGTGCACTTTTCTGTTGAGTGCATCAGCCACCTTATTTTCTTTCCCTTTGATATGCTTGATATCAAAGTCATATTTACACAGAAACTCCAACCATCTGGTTTTCCTGTCATTTAAAGTTGGTTGATCAAATAAATACTTCAGACCGTTGTGGTCTGTTCTCAATTCGAATCTCCTTCCCATGAGGTAATGCCTCCATTTCCTCAATGTGTGGACGATTGTTTCCAGCTCTAAATCGTGAGTGGCATAATTCCTTTCATTCTCTTTCAGCTTTCGGGATTCATAAAAGATTACAAATCCCTCTTGGCTGAGAAATCCTCCCAGTCCCTCCTTACACGCATCTGTGCACACCACGAAATCCATATTTGGATCTGCAATCTTCAGGATTGGAGCTCTGGTTAACAATTGCTTCAATCGCTGGAAACTGCTCTCACACTCTTCAGTCCACTGGAAATTCTTTTCCTTCCTTTGCAAGGAAGTGATAGGGTGAGGTATCTTTGAGAATCTGGCTATAAACCTTCTATAGTAGCCTGCTAGGCCCATAAAAGATCTAACTTCTGCCACATTCCTTGGTGCTGACCACTCTCGGATGGCCTCAACCTTTTCAGGATCCACAACAATCCCCTCTTTTGAAATAATATGTCCCAAGTAATGGATCTGCCTTTGATAAAATGAGCATTTGCTCAGCTTGGCATACAACTGGTGTTCTCTCAACACTTGCAGAACCATTCTCAAGTGTTGTTCATGATCTTCCTCCGACTTGGAATACACCAAGATGTCATCCAAGAAGACTATGACAAACTTGTCTAAATAGTCTCTGAATACATCATTCATTAAGCACATGAAAACAACAGGTGCATTTGTCAAGCCAAACGACACCACTGTGAATGCATAATGACCATACCTTGTTCTAAAGGCAGTCTTGCTGATGTCCTCATCCTTTATTCTTACCTGGTGATATCCCAATCTGAGATCTATCTTCAAAAATATTCTTGCACCCTTCAACTGATCGAAAAGATCATCAATCCTTGGTAGAGGATAATTGTTCTTGACAGTTCCCTTATTCAACTATCAGAAATCAATGCACAACCTCAACGTCCCATCTTTCTTCTTCATGAATAGGACTGGGGCACCCCAAGGTGACACGCTTGGGCGAATGTACCCCTTCTTTAGTATCTCTTCGATCTGCAATTGCAACTCTTTCAGCTCTGGCATACTCATTCTATAAGGAGCTTTCGAAACTAGAGCTGCTCCTGGTATCAAATTTATAGAAAAATCGATGTCCCTCTTCGGAGGTAGTCCAGTTACCTCCTGAAATATGTCCTTGAATTATTTGAGTACCTCATGTTCTTCTAGCTTCAAGACTACATCTCTGGATGCTTCTCCCACATGGGCTGCAAATAATTGACAGCCTTTCCTGTAACACTTCTTCAGTTGCATGGCTAAGATTTCTCTAACAGCCACGGCTCTGGGAATTCCTTGGACTGTTACCTGATTTCCCTCTTCGTCCAAGCATGTAAACCTCTTGTGATGGAAATCTAGAAGGGCATGGTGTTGGTCCAACCATTCCATACCAATTAAGTAGTTGTAAGAGCCTAAAGGTAGAATATTCAATTCAGCCTTAGTGCTCAATTCTTTCATGTCCACTAAACAGGACTTACCCAATTCAGTGACCTTCCTTTTGGTTCATGTGGCTAACTTCACTAACCAAGACTTTTCATGTTTGCTTCTTGTTAAACGCAAACTTTCCACCACCCTAGGATCTACATAACTATGGTTATTCCCTGAATCAATTAAAATAATGAGTGGTTGGTTGTTAATCATACCTTCCACTTCAATCATGTGCGATTGAAATTCTGCTTGCTTGTTGTCCAGGGCTACGTAGATCCTTGGAATTCTACTACCCATATCCTCCACTGTTTCATCTTGCTAAACAGTATGGATAGTTCTCGCTTTATCATTTTTGTGGGGGCAGTCTCTGTACCTATGGTTCCCTTTACAACCCCAACACTCCATAGGTGGCGGTCTTGGCATTTGCTCACTCCCTTCAACTTTCTTGGGCTCTCTAAAAGATGACTGTCCCCAAGGACTGTTCCTGAAAAAGGGAGGCTTGTTTCCCTTCTGCCTCTGTTCCTTCTTAAACCTCTTCTAGTCATCCCAAGCCTTCTGAAGGATAGGGCTTTCTCTTTGTTGTTCATACAAGCATTTCACCCTTGTTATTGTTTCTTCCATAGTCTTAGGATCATTGTACTGATTCTTATCACTGATGGAAGGTGGTAATCCACTCAGATACCTCTGAATCTTGACAGTCTCATCTTTGATGAATGGAACATACTTCATTAGTTCCAAGAAACTTCGTTCATACTCATCAATGGTCATGTTGCCTAGCTTGTGTTCGAAGAACTCCTTCTTTCTATCATAATATCTTTTGGTCAGGTATTTCTTCTCGAAATACCTCTTAAACTCCTTCCAAGTGATATCTTTCTCTCTGATGTGTTGCACTTGCACAAACTGATCCCACCACATGGATGCTTTTCCTTTTAGCTGGTACATCGCAATTCTTCCTTCTGCATGAGCGGAGTAGTTCTACAATTGGAAATATTTGTTCATGCCAAGAAACCATGTCTCGGCATATTCCTCCTTCTTATGTTCTCCATCAAATGTTGGAGGCTTGATCTTTTTCATCTCCCCTTTCAATTCATCCTTTCCATATTTTCGATGTTTTTTGGTAGGGGATGGGCTTGAACTACTGTGTATTTCCCTGCCAGAATGCTTCGGGGAGAGACGGTAATGTCTTCTACCACTCCTCAATATTCTTCTCCTCTCAGGGGTTCTGACACTTCTTGATCTGCTTGTGTCACTCTCTTTTTCCAATTTCTTTTCTATTCTTTCTAGGCTCTTCAACATTTTTAAGTTGAATTCACCCTGTCGATCCTTGATTTTCATGCGATTTCGGCTATCATCTCGGCGAGCTTGGGCATCTTTCTGCAATTTTTCAATGAGTTTCATCATACGTGCTTCTTTATCTATCTCTTTTTTGTTCCCATTAGAGTTTGTTCCTTCAACTCCCAGGTTGACATCCTTTCCTTCTCTTTCGTCCTCTAAAATGGAGGCACTCCGCACCTCTTCCATTTCCTTACTCGACATCTATTCTTGATTTTCCTGACACTCATTGAACTCTGCACACACAATGTGCAACCAATCCAAAGTTTTTCGGGCCCTTAAACCTTCAAGAAAACTTACAACATTCATAAGCCAACGTGAACATGAAAAACGTTTTGACTTCACAAAGTTTTTTGAGCTTTGTTCGGCTCAGCAAATTTCGGGACTTCGAAACTTCGGGTTTTCGGTACCCGGGAGTTCACTATGCAATGACTCCTAACTTCTTGTCACTACAATCCCCTAAATTCTAAATTTTGGTTTCCTTTCTCTCTGGGCCCACAGCACAACTGTCGTCGTTAAATCCTGTTACGATTCTTCAGTCTCCGATGGCTTCGGGACTTCAGGACTCTGAGTTTTCAGTACCCGGGAGTTCACTATGCAGTGACTCCTAACTCGTCACTACAATCCATGAAATCCAAAATTTTGATTTACTTTATTCTCTAGGCCCACAACACAACTGTCGCCCTTAACCGTAGTGGCACGTGGCACGTTCCAAAGGATCTACGTCTCCATCGGTGACGTCTTCGGGTCCCATCGCTCTCGCCTATCTTTTCAATTCTCTGGAATCTGGTACACATCCATGCACCCACGTCCATTCCAAGAAAAAATACAATGGTTGGGTCCCCTCTCAGATCTACGACGCAGATCTTTTCAGCATTTCGGGGTTTCGGGCATCAGGAGCTCGTTCATCCCACATCTCGAACTTCCGTTTGCCAAAATCCTGAATTACGATTTACTCTTCCACTTGATTCGACGGTCAAGTCCTCTCCTACGATCTATGGTGTAGATCGTTTCAGGAATCTGTGTTTCGCTAACTCGCGACTTGTGAACACAAGGGTCTTCCTTTTTGGTTTCTCGGGTGTCGAAACGTCGTCCGGCAGCCACGTGGTTTCCCCGATGGATGGTCTTGATGAATTTTGGGATTTCATGTATCGCAATTTCCACGTTCCTGTGTAACTCCAAAGGGTCTTTAAACCCTGTGCACATTCTCCAGATCTAACGGTCACAAGGGTTCGCCTTCCTTCTGAACAGATCCTAAGGCTCTAACACTTCTGGTGTGGAGTCCTCTCTCCCTGTGGCTATATACCACACCGGCTGCAGTTTCACAACACCGTTATACCTCCTGAGCCTGTAAGCATGTCAAGTAACTCCTTGACACATATGGAGGATTCCAGGGTCCGAAATCGGTCCTCCAAACAGAATTTCTCCTCACACCCTCGGTCCAAAGACCACTCAGCTGGTCCATCTAGGCTCAGTGTCGAAACCTTGGCTCTGATACCAAATTGTAGCAACCTTTCTGTTACCATACTTCGCGGAAATATAACAATAATTCTCTGATTATAAAACAACATGCATTTAAGAAAGAAATACATTTAAGCTTAGAGTAGGCATAAGAATTATTACTAACATAAATAATCCATGGAATTAACATTAATCCAAATGCACAGCAAAATACATGATAATTATAATACATAGACATACAGAAACATAATTAAAGCATCATTTGGTACTTATCTTTGAAATAGTGGTAGTTCCACCAACCAAGTGTAGGCCTTCCATGAACCTCCCAGCCTTAGACCACACTGCTCATCAGCTCACAGTGGGTCACCCTCGAGCTGGGACTAAGCTCCACCCCCAAGGTAGGGAATCCTAGGCTAGGCTGAGGTTACAAGGAAAACACATAGTCACAAGGAAGAAATTATCTCCCAGGAACCACTCATGCTCACTACCCACAGACTCTCCTTCCCCACATGCATGTTCCACCCCAGGAGTATACACCTTCGCTATCACTTAGATAGTCATTTGGATGCTAACCTCCCTTGCCTTGGGTTATAGCAACTGACCAGACTAGAAGTCTCCGAGCTCTGTGGTAGCTACAGGGTTCCTTCCAAGAGTTCTCTCCTTCCTCTGCACACTCTCTCACCTAGAGAGAGTGTTGTACAAACTCGCCAACAAGCCACACGCAGTCCAGCACTGCGTGGCCACAACAACCAATGGGGAAAATAGACATGGGCTTTCCAACAGGCTCAACAATGACAGGATGGTCTCACAGTTATGGCTTGGGGATAGAGATTCCACACATAGGCTCGATCTCTTCAGACAGAGGGTGTCTCGGCCTTCTAGAATCAACATAGGCTATCCCCGAATTCAACACAGAATNNNNTAATTGCATGAGGTCTCATGCAGAGGTCGGATAGGTTCACGCTCATACGGTCAGGTGGAATGCAGGAGGAACCCACACAGCATTCAATGGGAATGGAAGTCAATCCCCCCCCCCACATGGCTCATCTCAACCCTTCTATTTTCATGCGCCTAGGTTGACACTTGTCACCCATGCAACTCCATGCATTCGTTTAGCACATGTTCCTTCCATTTGGAAGTCACATGCCATTCCAAAAGAAGTTAGGATAAAAACATACTAATCACATGTCTTTTTGGAATAATATAAAAATATTATTCCCAAGGCTTAAGCCCTTAGGCTTATCCCCTAGGCTCAACACTTTGCCCCCCTTTTTCCACCTTCCAGCCCCTAATTCCTTGCCCACTATGTGGAAGCTTAGTCCCCCATCACTCATTCATCATGGTCGGTCTACACGCGACAATGTTTGTACTTTTTTTATTAATGTTCTACAGTTAATGTTTATGCCATTATTATAGTTCTTTGCATTTCATAAGATAAGAGCATAATAAGAACAAGATCACTGAGAAATACACATCCACAAGAGACACAACATTTATCCTGGGAAACCCTCTAGGGGAAGAAAACCCAGTGAAAACTTCCTTATCATAAATAGCTTATACAATGTTCAAGAGATAACTCAACCAATACATAAAAGTCCTCCTCAAGAGATGTGCCACCCTTCTTCTCCTCTCTCCAACTTGAAATTGTAGCTTGCCTCATAAGAGAATGAGCAAGTGAAGTGTGTGTAATAAGTGAGGCGCTAACCTCTTATTTATATCAATCTGGCACGTGTGAAGAGTCACCATCTGGCAGGGCCGACCTCTCACTCTGGGTGGGTAAACCGACCTTTAATTAATTCTGGCCCTTTCATGATAACTGCTGGGGCCGACTTCTTATTCTGCACTTTGTAATTGTCTGATGACCAATACGCAAAAGGGGATTTGGTCCTTATACAATTACCGACATGATTAATCCTCAATGGGGATTAATCTAATAACAATAATAATAATAATGACATGATTAATCCACAATGGGGATTTAATCCAATAATAATAATAATAAGATTAATCCACAATGGGGATTTAATCCAATAACAAAATAATAAGAATGCTCTTCGCAGTTACATTATTTCAACACTCCCCCTTAACAAGAAGGGTATTCTTCATCAACATAAGGCGAGAGAGGTCTGCATCATCAGTGGCATCTAGAGGAAAGTATCATCAATATCATCTTGAACAATTGTCTAGCACATTTACGAGTCATCGAAAGTTTTCTTCATCAACAACATCATCATTCTCAAAAGAATGCTATCATCATCTGCATCAAATATGTATCAGAAAAATGATACCTCATTACAACACTAGGTTGTCACATCACAGTACTACACTAGCTCAATGTCACAGCGGTTAAGCTGGTAGCTCAGTGTCAGTGCATATCTTGCTTTATGTCTAACAACTAGGTCAGAAGCAAGTAATATCATCATCTCACTTTACGTCTAACAACTAGGTCAGAAGCAAGGAATCACAGCGTTATGCTTTACGTCTAACAAATAGGTCAGAAGCATGACTCATCTTTCTTTACATCTAACAATGAGGTCAGAAGCAAGGAACACATCAACACCTCGCTTTACATCTAACAACGAGGTCAGAAGCGAGGAATCATCGACGTTATGCTTTACGTCTAACAATTGGCTTAGAAGCATAACTCATCTTGCTTTACGTCTAACAACGAGGTCAGAAGCAAGTAATCATCGACGTTATGCTTTACGTCTAACAACTGGGTCAGAAGCATAACTCATCTTGCTTTACATCTAACAACGAGATCAGAAGCAAGGATCACACAGCGTCATGCTTTACGTCTAA
>ML830199.1:25669-49242 GCA_009831015.1 Picea engelmannii | reverse complement strand
CCACTAATCTCTCTTTAGATCCATACATCTCTCAACCATCTAGACACATAACCCTCTTTTGTCCTTGATCTTCTCCATGAGATCATGATCTCTTATCTTATCAAATTCGAATTTGATCATTCAAGGCCACATAAAGGTGTCTTAGAAGCTTCCTTGGCACCTACGCATGTCACAAAAATAATCCACTTTCCATATATGAAGTAAAATATATTATTTTCTAATTTTTAATCAAGAATTTCTCTTAAAAATGCTTGAAAATAAATAATGTTTGGAAAATATAAATGAGACCCATTAATGGTGAATAATAGGGAAAATGAAGTGACATGGTAGTGAATAATGAGTGATGTAATGGAAGCATAGGTGAAAAATGTATGGTAATGAGTGATATTTGTATGACATTTTTGGAGCCCAACAAACCCCTTTCTCTTTTTTCTTTTTTTTTTTGTAAATAAAACTGGATCCTTGTATTAATTCCAACTGTAAACTTACAAAAAACCTGCAGAACTATTGGTGACAAGATTAAATTACTCTTTCATGAATTTCCCGAAGTCCAAATCCTCGAAACCTTCGAATCAGATCAACGGTCCATGATGGCCCACAACCAACGATTGATATCTTCTTCGTGACGTCGCACTTCGCATTGTCAAAAGATTATCTTGCTCTATGTTTCCAAAATCCAAACCCTCGAACTTGCATCAGATCAATGGTCCACGACTTTCCTTGATCCAAAGGCTACGGTTAAATCGCATGTTCGCATTTTGCGACTCTTCTCTTCTCCCGATTTTGGGACTTCGCATTTCAGGATAACGAAGGACTGAATGTTCCCTGTCTTCCGATACCTGAAATTATGAGTCCTTCGGGACCAGATCGATGGTTCATGTCTCTTCGTGCTTCAACAATCCCGATCCTCTCTCACATTTCACGACTTCACGACTTTGGAAAGAAGCTACCTCCATGCTTCGGACTCTCGATTGTCGAGTTCTCAAAATATTCTCGCGTCAGATCAATGGGACCAGATCGACGGTCCAGATCTTCTCGTGCTCCAATAGTCCAAATCATCTCTCGAGTTTCATGACTCTACGACTTTGGAAAACAGCTTCCTCCATGCTCCGGACTCCCGATAACCAAGTTCCCAAAATCATCTGTCAACTGATGATATTTTTCTCTGCCACTTGTGGTCGCCCTCTCTCTTGAGCTTCTGATCATTTTTGACTTGGAATAATTTCTAAGTAATCAAAGGTGACACCCCGTTTGGGTTAAGGTCATCCTGCTGGGCAAGTTCCTTGCATTGGAGCCAGAGGGGTGAGCTTTGGGACTGCCTGGAGTCATGGAGAATGCTTTGTTGCATGGAGTCAACCCCTGCATTGACCAATCTGTCTGCAGCTTTGTTTTCACTAAGCCAAATGTGTGAGGGGATTAGAGTTAGAGAGGGTTTGAGAAGTGCCTCGAAGCTGTAAAGAGGGCCAAGGAGGCGCCAAATGGGAGTGATTTTCCCTGGATATTTCCCATTTTGGATTTTTTTTTTCAAGTCTATTATGATTTTGGAGTCTCCTTCAATGATCAGGCAGTTTAGGTTTTGATCTAGAGCCATTTGCACTCCTTTTATAAGACCCCAAATTTCTGTTGAATTGTTGGTGTCGCATCTGAGGTTTTTTGCAATGAGGCTTTGGATTTGGCCCAAGCTGTTTCTTATGACCGCTCCATAGCCTAAGTGTCCTGGATTCCTTTTGATGCACCATCAAAGTTGAATTTATGGAAGCCAGGCGAGGGGGGGAGCCACTTACAGGAACTAAGGGGTTTTGAATTTAAGGGGGGCTGCTGAGGAGGGGTGGAGTGTGCAAGTGAGAAGCCCCAAGATTTGAGGAGCGATAGATCACCTGGGTCAGTGGGGTAGTCTTCCTTGGACCACAAATGTAGTTGAAGAGTTTCCTGGAGATGAAAGAGGATTATATTCCAGAGGTGGGTGGGAGGAGAGGGTTGGGAATGAAAGATTCTTTTGTTTCTCTCTTTCCATAGTTTCCAAACTATGAAGCCTGGTAAGAGTTGTTAGGTTCTGTTCAGGATAGGACTTTTGAAAGAACTAGAACCCCAATCCCCGATGGTACTTATGATGTTGCTTTTAACACGTTTGGTTTTCATCATGAGTTGAATGGCCTGGTTCCAGATGTTCTCACTGAGTGGACAATTGTTTAGGAGGTGCTCCATGGTTTATGCTTGGAGGTGGCAGAGATGGAAAATTGAGGGGCCAATGAAACCTCCTCTTTGAATATTTTCCCAGGTTAAGATCTTGTTATGAAGTAGAATCCATAGGAATGTAGAGATTTTGGGCCAGAGTTTTGATTTCCATATTGTTTTCCAGATGTTATATTTTTTAAGATTATGGAATTTCTCCTAAAGAGTGTATCCCTCCTTGAGAGTGAATCTTCCATTAGGTGTGTATCCCCATATGAGAATGTCTTGGTCTGTTCTTTTCTGGATTCGACTTTGAGATGTTGCTTGTTTCCAATGCTGCAGGTCATAGTCCATTGCCACTTGGATTTCCTGATGGGTAGATTTCCATCTTCGCCGGGGAGAGCTGCTGGGGGTATCTGTCCACAAATATTCCACTTTGAGAGTGGATATATATTGAATGTGATTTTCGTAGGATTGTAGATTTTCTTCCAATCATAGGGGTGGCATTTTCTACCAGGAATACATTCAGAGTAGGGCATTCTTTCCATTGCGAACTTCCCAGAAATCATGTTCCTGTATGAGTGGCCAATTTTTCTAGGCCACATTCCAGATGTTGGAGCCTTGAATTTTCTCCTGCATGCTTATAAGATGGCTTTGATGCGTATTTGGGGAATATTTGCATTTCCATAGTTTTTCCCAGATCTCTGTTGTATTTTTGAGCCATCCCCACCAAATTCTTGCTCCCATGGTGCTATTTAATTTTCCAAGGTCCCAGATCCCTGGACCACCTAAATATTTGGGCTTGCAAACTTTTTCCCAGCTGACTAGGGCCCATTTTTGTTCGGGTTATGTCCATGCCATAGAAATTTTCTTTGCAGATTCCTTATTTTCTTTATGACCGATTGGGGGGCAGCTAGGGCTGAGAAGAGGTAAGCAGAGATGGCTTGAAGGACTGACTTTAAGAGGACGATTATGGCTGGAAGGTTGAGGGAACGAAAGGTCCAATTGCTGAGATGGTTGGAAATGGAGAGTAGGAGAGAGTCCCAGGAAATTTTTCTGGCTATTGAGTCACAGAGAGGGAGACCCATGTAATGTGAAGGAAGAGTGCAGACAGGGGTATTCAGAAGTTGAGAAAGGTGTTGTTGGATTTCTTCAGGAGTATTAAAAAAGAAGAGCTGTAACTTGGCTAGATTAAAGGTGGTGTCGGGGGCTTCGCTGAAATTCGAGAGGATGGAGATTAGTTTATTTTCTTCTTATGTGGTGGGGGTGTTCATTAGTAGCGTTTCATCAACAAATTGGCTATGGGAGGCTATCGGTTGTAACCCATGAAGAGGGAGGACTTGGAGGGAACCATTTTGAATTGAAGCCTTGATATAGCATCCTAGGTCCTCAGCCATTATGACAAATAGGAAAGGGGAGAGAGGGTTGCCTTGCCTTATTCCTCTTGTGGGGGAGAAGGGTTGAGAGGGGACTCCATTGATGAGGATTGAGAAAACGTTTGAGGAAATGAGGTTCATTATCCAAGAGATTCAATCCTTATTGAAACCAAAATCCGATAGAAGATATTTCATGTACTGCTAGCTTAGTTTGTCAAAATATTTTGAAAGGCCAAGTTTTAGAAGCACACCTAGAGTGCGGGTGATTTTGAGCGAATGAATGATTTCATGGACAAGCATGATGATATCCATGATTTTTCTTCCTTCAACGTATCCTAATTGCTCCTTGGAAATGATGAAGGGGAGTATTGGCTCGAGTCTTAGAGCTAGGACCTTAGAGATGATTTTGTAGATCACATTGCAGAGTGTTATGGGTCTGAAATTATTTGGGTTTGTTACTCTTTATTCTTTGGGTATTAGGGTGAGGAAAGTGGCATTTAGTGCTGGAAGAACTTTTCCTAAGATGCGTGATTCCTCCACCATCTGCCACAGTTCTTCCCTTAGAATTGGCCAACAAGAGTGGAAGAAGTTTGTGGTGAAGCCATCTGGGCCTGGAGCCTTGCCTAAGGATAAATCTGGATAGCCTAATCCACTTCTGCTTGCATTATTGGTGTCATGAGAGCCTCATTCTGTTCCTGGGTGATAATAGTTGGTATATTTTGGGTTACCCTCTCTATTTTTGAGGTGCGGTCCACCTTTGGTTCTGAGAGGAGATCCTTGTAGAAGTCTGACAACTCGTGCAATAATTCCTGGTGAGTGAGCAAGGTGTTTCCTTGTGGGTCTTCCATCTTCGTAATGTGATTGATGTGGTGTCTGTGGATCATGAATAGGTGGAATAATTTGGTGTTTTTCTCTCCCTCGTTGAGCCATTGAACTCGGGATTTATGTCTCCACGGGATTTCTTATTTCTTGTATCTTTCCTCCTGTTGCCTTTTGATTTCATTCTTCTCCTACTACTGAGTGATAGTGTGACCTGAGTGAATGTTTTTCCTCTGAAGGTCCTCTAGTTTTTGTTCCAGAAGTTTCCTTTCCTGGAAGATGTTCTCAAAGACTTCTTTGTTCCATTTACGCACCTATTGTTTAAATTATTTGAGCTTTTTCTAGAAGCAATACATTTTTTAACCCCTCTGTATTTCTGTTGTGCTCAACCAGTGATGGGCTAGCTCCTGGAAGTCTGGATGGGAGAGCCAAAAAATTTAAAATCTGAAGGGTTTTAACTTGGGGGTGGTGATGGTGTCAACCCATAGCTGAATCAGCCATTGGTCCAAGCCTACCTTCAGAAGGATGTTGGAATCTACAAGGGGGCCTTCCAAAAGGAGAGTTTTTGAAATGAGAAAGTGAACTAGCCTGCAAGATATTTGTTGGTGACCTGATCTTTTGTTGTTCCAGGTGTAGGTTACATTGCCATTATATATGTCTACCAGTCGGATATTCTCTATGAGTTCCTATAATTTTACGCTATCCTACTCCAAGCACTTCCCCCCCCCTCTTTTCTCCTCCAGCATGAGAACCATGTTGAAGTCTCCCGCGATGATCCATCTCTTATTCTTAGCTAGAGAGCCTAGGTAAGCCATGAATTGGAGAAAGAGATCTTTGTCTTGGTTGTTCTGTGGACCATAGGCATGTGTGATCATTCCCTCTTTGTCTGAACCTATGGCTCTGTAGTGCATTGTGATGGTACTTGGAGTGGAGAAGCCTTGATCCAGGATGATTCTAATAGGATTCCAAAGTATTGACAGGCCTCCTGAAGCCCCTTTCGAGTCTGTTTGATAGGATTCGCAGTTGTTCCATCATCTCTTGAGGATGTCTTATGCAGTTTTCCCTACAAATTTTGACTCTTGTATCAGGAGTATATCAGGGTATTCCATTTTGATGCAATTTCAGAGAATCCTTTGTTTGGATCTTCCATTTAGGCCATTGATATTCCAGGTGAGGATATTCATAGTGAACAGTTTGGTGGGTGGGAGAAGGAGCTCTCTGAGATCCTCTGAATCTGTCTCGAGTTGATCGTATAGTTTCCTGCCTCCTTTATTAGCTGATGAGCCAATTTTCTACCCCGTCGCTTGTTTTCTTTTGGGTGTTTTCTTACCACTTGGTTTGGGTCTGTGTTGATCCCCAACCTAGATGTAGCCCCTACTAATGAGTCCAGAAATGATTTTTGAACTTTACTGAGTTGGTCCTCTGGTAAGGTTTGGAGATTCTTCATGTTGAGTGCTTCTTCTAACTTGTTTAGGTCAATTTTTGCTAGGTCTTGCTCATCCATTTCCATGACTGTGTCTTCCTCTCTTTCTGGTTCTTTTCCTGAGACTGGGTGAGTCTATGGATCTTCTTGATTTGTTGGGGTTTGATACTCTTATGATATTTGATCTTCCTTGTGCTTGATAGGATATTTCCCCACGGAATTGTGGGGGTTTTCCACCTCTTCTTCCTATGGAATGTGGTTGAGGGATTCAAATGAATTATTATTTGGGTTCTTTCTTTCGTTGATGGTTGTGGGCCTCTTTTGTGCTTGTATCCTTCTATTTTGAACTTGGTTAAATCCTTCCTTTGGTTTCTCTTCAACTATCTTTTTAGGGGGGGGCATTGAGAGGGCATTCTCTGAAAAGGTGTCCATGTTCATGGAATTTTCGACATCTAAAAGGGATGTGTTCATATTCTATGGTTTGCGCTTGTTCCCCGTCTTCTAATTCTAGGGTAATTGTGCCTGGAAGAGCTTTAGAGATGTTCATATAGAGACATTGTTACACCTCAAAATTACTCACTTCAATAGTGTCACAAGTGTCGTCATTAAGAGTGTTGTAAGTGTCGCATCTTGTCCGCAAGTGTCGCATATTGACCACAAGTGTTGCAAGTGTCATAAACATCATACTTTCATCTTTCCCATGTCATGCCTCTAATGACATCAGAAAGACACTTAAGACACCTCAAAGGCTAGTTTGGAAGAAGAGAAATCACTTGACAGGAAGTACAAGCCTTTTTCCATTGGAAAAGCCACTCAAAAAATGAATTTTGGAGAGGAGCGCTCCCCTACCCACTATCAGGGAGTGCTAGTGCTCCCTGAGCCTCTTTGGGGGAGTGTTTGATCACCCTGTGCACCCTTTTAGGGGAGCGCTACCCTTTTTTGAGAAAATTATGGGTTTGTTGAGGCAAATCAGGGAAGAATCCCTCAATTCCTAAAGGTAGTTGGATTCAAATAGATGGTCAAGGTATGATCTTAGGGGAGATCCTCAAATGAAGGAGAGGAATCCTCAGCTTATCCCAAATATCTCTCAAGTGGTTGGACCTCTCCAAGTTTATATAAGGAGGTCTTCTCATGGTGAAAGGCAGAAGGAAGATTGAGAATTATACCTAACTTATGATCTCATAAGAAGGTATTGACAATGGAGATTGAGAATTACATCAAATTTATGATCTCATGAGTGAGATGTCATCAAATCAATTAGTGGAGATTATTTGAGTAAAGGGTTTGGACAAGGAGAACAGAAAGAAGTTATTGCACCTTCATTCAAAGGATTGTAAGTACTTTTACTTGTTCTCATTAATAATCAATGCTTGGTCTGTTTCTTTCAAACTTATGCTTGTTCCATATGAGTTTGTCTACAGTAGATGGATCTATGTTTGATATAATCTCAGTAGATTAGGAAGTCTTTTGTACCTTTGTTTGTCCTACAGGATCTATCAGGGAGCTCAAGATAAAAGCTCAGCCAGGACTTTGCAAGGACAAACGTCGCTAATAAGGTACATATCTTTCTCCTTCTCTTTCATTAATTATCTTGATTATATCTAAAATGAAGCCAGTGTCCATGTTAAGAAATTTTATGTCTTGGCCTTAGGAGTCTAGAGGCTAAGAGGGAATCCACTTGTCCACAGGGGGATTCACCTTCAACACACATATCCTTGCATAAGAGGTGTATTTTCTCTTTTTGGTAGCTTCAGAAGATTTGACATATTTACCCAAGGTGTTGCCTGTGCCCAGTAAAATGTCCTCTAACCAGAACTCTTGAGGTAGGGAATAGAGATGAATCCATACCGGTGCATATGAGAAGTTTTCCTTTTCTGGGAAGAAGTAGTCTTTCCATAAACATAGGTAAAGGCGATATGAGTTGTAGAAATACAGTCCCCCTTCAAATATCTTGTCCTTGTCCTCCATATTGTAGAATATTACTGTAAAGAATCCTTTCGAGCTTAGTTGGAGCTCATAGTGTCCCTTGGGGTTCCACCACACCTTGATCCAGCGAAGTAGATCATTTTCTAAGGGCCAAAGACCTAGGAATTTTCCTATGAGGGCATGGTCTCTCATGAACTGCATATGCTCCCCTATCCTGGTGGTTTTGATGACGTACCTGGGCACAACCGGGGCTTGGGGGATGCATTTGTTGGGTATCCATGCCCGAGATGCTTTTGGATGCAAGGACTTAGTATCCATGTTTGATTCTTTGCTTACGTCCATTTATTCTTGCAAATATTGGTCTCATAAGTGCAATGGCAGCTCAAAGGACGGATGGCATGCTCGTGAGTTCTCCAAATCATTTGCGGAAACGTTACAGTAAAAGGGGGATTTAACCCCCCCTTCTGTTCCCATTATTCTCTGGTGCTTAGTACCAAGGAGCAGAGGCTATCAACACATATAGAGGAGGTTAGAAGTGGTCAGGGTGGGAGGGAAGCTAGAGCATGTAAACCATAAACCTTGCAGATCTTCCATCTTTATCCCTTTATCGCTCATAAGTTACTTCCATATTTAAAATTTTTGAATTTGAATTTATGCAAGCATTTTGTTTTTGGGAAGCAGTGTAGATGGAAGTTTAAAACAAGGAATCATACAAGTAAAGGTATTCCATATTATATCCATTTAGATGTTTGGGGGCCATCCCCTATAGCTTCTTTTGGAGGATCATCATATTTTGTGACATTTATATATGATTAAATTTCTATAAAGTTGTGGGTCTATATTCTCGATAGAAAGGATGGTGTGTTTATTGTATTTAAGCAATCTAGAGCTTTGGTTGAAAATATAACTGACACATCAATCAAGTTCTTAAGAACATGCAAAGGAGATGAGTTCACATCTTTGGAATTTGAAAATTATTGCAAGGAAGCTAGGATCGAAAGGCATAAAACCACAATTTAAACTTCGCAGCAAAATAACGTGGTTGAACACATGAACATGAATCTTCTATAGAGAGAAAAGAGCATTCTTAGTAATTCCAAGTTGTAGCAAGATTTGATGGCAGAAGTAGTCAATAAAACTTGATATCTAATAAATCAGTCACAATCAATTGAAATAAACTATAATACTCCTGAAGAGGTATGGACAAGTCATTCATGTGATTATTCAAAATTCAAAATTTTTGGTTGTGATGCTTATGCTCTTATTTCTAAAGATCATTATTTTAAGTTAGACATTCAATCAAAGAAGAATATCTGTGTCGGTTATGGTGATGGATTTAGGGGATACATATTTTGGCATCCTACTACCCACAAAATCATCATTAGTAGAGGTGTACTATTTGATAAATATTCTCTCATAAAATTAGACATAGTAGAAGTTGAAGTGAAACATGAACAAGTACCAAAAAATCAACAAATTCAGTAGGAAACTCAACCATCTACAAAAGATAAAGAGTAGGAAGAATCTTTTGAATATGTAGATGAGGATAGAAAGCATACATAAAAATGTTGACATTCCACAACCAACTTTGAGGAGATATACATCGGTTAGAAATCCTTCTAAGAGATATGAAGATTATATTACATCTATTTCTTTGATTTCTAATGAAGGGGAACCTTTTTGTTATCAGGACACAATGGATGGTATTGAAAGTGCTAAATGAAAAATAACATTGAAAGACGAAATGGATGCCTTGGAGAAGAATAAAACATGGGACTTGGTAGAACTTCCAAAGGATAGGAAGGTTGTTGGTTACAAATATGTCTACAAACTGAAAAAAGGGTGTTGATGATAAAGTTAAAAGGTACAAAGCAAGATTGGTGGCAAAAGGGTATTCTCAAATGAAAGGTATTGATTTCCATGAAATATTTTCACTAGTTGTTAAGCATGTTTCAATTCGTGTTATGTTAACACTTGTTTCTTTATTTCATCTTAAGTTAGAGTAGCAAGATGTTAAAACATCATTTTTACATGGAGATTTGGATGAGGAAATATATATGGAACATCTATAATATTTTTTTAGGATCACAAAAGATGATTTATTTACAAACTCAAGAAGCCATTGTATGGATTGAAGTTCTCTCCCAGAAAATTGTACAAGAAGTTTGATTCCTTCATGGTGAGCGGAAATTTTACAGGAAGTGAGTATGGACATTGTGTTTACTTCAAAAGTTTATTAAATGGTATATTCATTATATTGGTGTTATATGTTGATGATATGCTTGTAGAAAGCAAACGTATGGTTGAGATTAATAGGTTAAAGACTCAGTTGGTTAGGACTTTTGATATGAAGGATCTAGGAGCAACAAAACAAATTTTGAGCATTGAAATACACAAAGACAAGAAAAATTGCAATATTTGGATTTCACAATAGAAGTATGTGGATAATATACTTCTCATATTTAGTATGAATAATGTGAAACCAATAAATATCCATTTGGCTTCCCATTTTAATATTTCTTCAATTTTATGTCCTAGTAATAAAGAAGAAAAATATTATATGTCTAGTGTGACATATGTTTTTGCAGTAGGAAGTTTAATGTATGCAATGGTATGTACAAGACAAACATTTCACATGTAGTTGATGTTGTAAAATCTAGGTAAAGAAGTGAGAAATAGTGAAATGGGTGCTTCAATATTGTAGAGGCACACGTTCTTATTGTATCACCTATAATGGTTGTAGTGATTCAGTTTGTGGTTATATTGAATTATATATTTTGCAAGTGATTTGGAAAAAATGAGATCTACTTTAGGTTATGTCTTTAATATTGCAAGAGGACCTATTTGTTGGATGTCAAAGCTTCAAAATAGAGTTTCTTTATCCACTATTGAGGCAACATATATATTTTTATCACATGCATGCAAGAATGCAATATGGTTAAAGGGTATATTGGGTGAGTTTGGAAAAGTATAGTATAAGGTGAATGTGTTTTGTGACAGTCAAAGTGCAATTCATTTGGGTAACAATCCATATTATCATGGTAAGATTAAGCATATTAAGGTTAAATACCATTTTATAAGATAGATTATTGGTGGAGGTGGAGTATCTCTTGAGAAAGTTCATACTGAAGACAATTATGAAAACATGTGTTTACAAAAATAATATTGTTAGAGAAGCTACGATGGAGTTTGGATTCTCGATTCTCTTAGCTTCAAGAAAGTTGATAAATGGGCTTGGAAAAGATATCAAGTAAATTTTTTTCAAGGTGGAGATTCTTGTAATTATGACAACAATTAAAAGAAAAACAAATTCTATAGTAAAACTAAATTTACTTGTAGTAAATATTTGGTGGTTTATGTAAGAGTGGTGGTTCATGTCATGGTGGAAGTTCATGTAATGGTGTCATTTATATTAAAGATAATTATATATCTATGAAACCCGAATAGGTATATGCAAGTTTTGTAAGCTTGGTGTAAGAAGATCGAAGCCTTAGGAAGATTGAATTCTTTATTCTTGAACAATAAAAATAATGTGCACACTTTTATAATGTGCATGCGTTTGTATGAATTCAAAAGAATAGTGAGGTCTCTTTTCCTCTTAGTGTGGGATAAGTTGACTACTTGGACACTCATTTTTCTACTTTTTATTATTTTTGTTTTTAAAAGTGTTTTTAAATAGAAATGTACAAATACTTTATTATCTATTTAAATATTTTATTATTTATTTAGATAGTAAATTAAGATTTTTTAAAAGTGTTTTTAAATAGAAATGTACAAATACTTTATTATCTATTTAAATACTTTATTATTTATTTAGATAGTAAATTAAGATTTAATGTGAACTTATTGATTATATTTTAGATAAAATGTATCGTAACTCACTATTCCTAAAATAACATTTTTTCTCTTAATTATATTATTTTTATCAATAAAACTATATATTTGAAAAAAAACTATATATTTGAAAAACTAGTTCAATTTATTTCATGTGAATGTATTCATTATATTTTCTTAAAAGATAATGTAATCTACTACTATTAAAAGAACATGATTTTTTTTTCAACTATAAATTATTTTATCAATAATTTGAAAACCTGATTTAATTTATTTTAATTTTTAATACAATACTTTAATACATTTTTCATACATCTTAACCTAATTCAATTTATTTTAATTTTTAATACAATATTTTAATACATTTTTCATACATCTTTTCCCAATTTCAAAAACTAATTTAGCATCTATAAACCCATAATGACCATAAACTTATTGTTTACCAACTAGATTATAACTTAAAGTATATTTAAATTAAATCATAATTAAACTCAAGCATATGCCAAAAAAACATACTATAAATGTAAATGAGACATAATAAAATGCATAAAAGACACAAAGAAACTAACAAATAAGGAGTCATGAATAAGTTCGATACATAAATTAGGACACCAAAATATTATATTATAATATTATATTATAGTAGTGGATTTGTAGGGTAACCGAAGAAAAACGGAGTATAAACAAAGCATAAAATTGTGAACATTAAAGAAATCACAACACAACAATAATCACACAATTGACACATTAATTTATGTGGAAACTTAATGAGGGAAAAAATCATGGACAATGATTATCGGTATTCTTATTATTCAAGAGATAATTACAATAGCCATTTCTAGGCAGCAGAAACAAAACATAGCATAAACGAGATAGATTAAACACTCATCAAACGAAGAACAACAAACATACGCTTGACATAGTGATTTGTGTGGAAACTCAATGAGGGAAAAAACCACGGGAAATGATTATCGGTATTCTTATTATTCAAGGGAGAATTACAATAGCTAGCACAAGCATAGAACTATCCTCTCCTCATAGACACATCGTACTCCACAGTATTGTGTCTTGCTCACACACTCTAGACACATTGCTCCTTACACATGCTTGCACTCACATTGTACTCACACCTCTATGGCTATGCTTGCATATATAACATCTATCACTCAGATACACAAATTGATCATGAATAGATCACATAGCTACACGAGCATTTCATAAATAGATTGCATGCATGCGCATTAACATAGTTGCATGCATGTGCATGTGACCGCATGAGGAAATTCGTTGGCATGTTTCCAACAATATCTACATTGACTTGACAATTTACCTGATATATCATGCCCTTAATTAATTCATGCATCACCTTTCCTGCAAGAGAAGCCGAACACCATCACAGCTCCACAACTTCTCTAACAATATCGTTATGTGCCAAACACCATCACAGCTCCGCAAGTTCTCTAACAATATCATTATGTGAACATGCCTGCACGATTCACTCTAACATGGACCATTCTATCTCCATCATTAACATGTCTAATAAACCGATGCACTTGTCCAAATATCATGAATCATAACCACAGACCAAAACACTCCAACCATTGTAGGTGATACTTGTGCTTATGTGTTTGAAGCACCCATTTCCATGCTCTTCACCTGGTTTTGTCATGTGTCTACTGACAACACCAACTGCATCTGAAATGTTGACCATTTCTCCATCGAAATCATCAAACTTCCTACTAGCATATAATACTCGAGACATATAACCATTTTCTTCTTCATCAATTAGGACATAAACCTGAAGAAAATTTACAATGGAAAGCCAAAGGGATTTTACCAGTTTCACATTATTCATGCTGAATTTCCTGAGTATCTTCACCACATACTTTTGATGTGATAACCAAACTTACCATATTTCCTTTCTCTATGTATTTCCATGCCCAAGATTTGTTTTACTACTCCCAGATCCTTCATAACAAATGTCCTAACCAACTGAACCAACCTGTTGATCTCAACCATGCTTGTGGTTGCAACAAGCATAACATGTAACACCAAGATAATGAATATACCATAAACACAATGGTTATACTCATTTCTTGTAAAATTTGTCTCACCATGAAGGAATCAAACATCTTGTACCATTTTCCTAGCATGCTTAAGGTCATACAATGATTTTTGAGTTTGCAAACAAATCTTCTATTGTGATTCTCAACTAGTCGTTCTGGTTGTTCCTTATACATTCGCTTATCCAAAAAAATCCATGTAAAACAATTTTAACATCTAGTTGTACTATCAAAACCAGTGCTAACACAACATGAATAGTAACAAGATTTTAAAAACTGGTGAGAAACTTTCATGGAAATCAATACCTTCCAAATACCTTTATGCTACAAGTCATGCTTAGAACCTTTCATATTTTACTATGTTTGATTTTATAAAAGGAGATTCATCAAACATTGCATCTTTGTCCATGATGATTCTATGGGCAGTAGGATCCCACAGTCTACACCCCTTAACATCATAACCATATCAAAGATCTACCTGTTTTATCTGGGCCCTACTTAGAAAGTTGATAAAAAAAACATAAGCATCACAACCGAATAATTTCACATTTGAGTAATTATTAGATGACCTCTTCATACCTCTTCCTGAATCTTCTTGTCTTTTGCAACCGATGGTGACCGAGTTACTAGATAGCACAACCTCGTTTGTCCACAACTATTGTTGCAACTTGGCATTACTGAACATGCCTATTCGATCCCAACTTTCTTGCAATACTTTCCAAGTTCCACGGATATGAACTTACCTTCATCATATATTCTCAAACACTTGATTGACCTGCCAACACATCAACCTTTCTATAGACCTACCTTTATAAACTCGACACACTGCTCCACCTCGAACTTTGCATTCGAACAACTTTGACCAAATCCGTCAAAACCGACCAAGTAAGCCTTCAATGCTTACCACCAGGCCCATTTACAATGGAGTTCACCAAGACTAGACTAGGGGTACACATGCCTATCCAGGTCTTACATACATATGCTTCATTACATGCAATCCATGGACACAACACCATGGGATACCCAAAACACATGGACCCGAAAAACCACCTTCTTTGACCTAAAAACAGATTTAACTCATTAACTCTTTCACTGAATCAAGGTTAACCCAACATACATGCTTCCCCACATCTTCAATCTACCTAAATCTATGTCTAGACTTTTCATAGGTGACGTGATAAACTAGGGGTACACATGCCTATCCAGGTCTTACATACATATGCTCATTTACATGCAATCAATAATTTCTACAAATCCAAAGTAAATACATTTTTTTTTCTTTCACGGTGACTCAACCATCACCGCTCTTGTTGTTGCCTTATTGTTTGAGCAGATCCTCCATCTTGAGCTTCGATAACTCACAGTTAAATTCTTGTTACTGAATTTCTCCACCTCAAACTTCAAACTCGTGCTTTCTACACACACACACACACACACACACACACACACACATATATATATTACTTTCAATATATATTAACTACCACGATTATCACTCCCTTTGTAAGGCATAGGCAGCGATGAATGTCGGTTATCACACCACTGGTTATCGTTGTTATCACGTCTTCTGCATACAGTATGCATCAACTAATATCACCCCTCTTCCGACACACAACAGTCAGATTGGTACAACAAACCCTTGAATTGACAGCTCTCTTCTCTTCTCGGCGTGGGCAGGCATAGGACGGTTAACCTCTCGGGTTCTCTTCGAGCGTGGGTGAATAGTCTTTGGGTTGGATGGGCTCTTTCTCTGTGAGGGTGAATGATGGCAACACCTCTACACAATTTTTATTTGTCTTTTCCAATAGGAAGTCATGATGGGTTTCACTATTGTGCCTAGGGAGAACACAAAGATCCTCTGTCGTGCCTTGACTGTTCGTGGCTAGGGCTTTAACCCACCTTTTTCACTCATCAATCGATTAGAGCATAACTCTCGGCTCTCTCTATGCTAAAAAATGAATGATGGACTGACGGCTAGGGTTTTACTCCTCTTCCTTCCACAGATCAAACACCAATCTTCGCTCCTGCTCCTTCAACTCTAAGCTCTAATACCACTTTTTAGGCAGAGGAAGAAAAACATAGCATAAAACTAGAGCATAAACGAGCTAGATTAAACATGCATCAAACCAAGAACAATAAACATACACTTACACAGTTACTTATGTGGAAACCCAATGAGAGAAAAAAACACGGGCATAGGCATAGGCATAGAACCATCCTCTCCTCATAGACACACTATACTCCATAGTATTGTGTCTTGCTCACACACTCTACACACATTGCTCCTTGCACACCCTTGCACTCACATTGTACTCACACCTCTATGGGTGTGCTTGCATATATAACATCTATCACGAATAGATCACATAGTTACACGAGCAATTCATAAATAGATTGCATGTTTCCAACAAGTTTTACATGAACAAATGCATGGGGTATAGTATCGAGTCATCTAGCTAAGTGGCATATCATTTTTCAATTGAAATTTTAAATTTGTATTTATATCTCATATTGAGTAATAATGGCTTTATAGTAATCAATGATAGATTTTAAATATTATTTTTGGATATCATTAGTTGTCCCAATGATTTTAATAATCATATCAATTGGGTTTAACTTCGATAATTGTGAGGAATGATTTAATTTTATGTTTAAATTATTGCTTGGATGTGAGGAATGACGTAATTTTATGTTTGCTTTATACCTGTTTAAATTATGTATAGGTTATTAATGGAAGCTGCACCCACAGGAAACGTGGCCAATTTTTGCAAGATATGTGTATGTCTAATGTCCACATGATGTAATAAAATTAATTATATCCAAATGTCAATCTGGAGATGGCAGCATGAGTGTTGGTCCAATCCATTTCTGAAAAAGACAATGAATGTTTGAATAATGAATGCCGCATTATTTGACAGACAGATAAAATAGAGACGCAACTTGAGTGGCGCTTACTAAACATGACTTAAATATTTTACAGCAAATCGTTTTCGATTATCCTGCGCACGCACAAACACAAATTTCGTTATGTGTTCCGATTCAAACGATTATCATGCGCACCCAGAAACACAAATTTCGATTTGTGTTCCGATTGTTGGCCAAACCTGCCACCCACAGATTCAATAATTGTACCAACGTAGAAAAACATTACGTCGGCTGCATTACGTTTTTTCAGTAGATCCATTGTCACCGCCTCCAATACCTACCAGTTTCCAAAATCCCTTGAGAGAACTCAATTCATCCTCTATGATAGGAAGATGCGTGGACTTGGGGGACCCAGAGCTTCATCAACACCATGATATATGTTTTTCTTTTTCGCGGGTTTCGCAACATGCTTCAAATCCAGCTAACACTAACAAACAAAACCCCATAGATCTGAGGGGAATAAATTAAAATAAACATGCTGTAATCAAAACACGTGAGATTCCCCGAAGAGGTTGAGAAGTAAACATAGCCAACCTAATCCTTTGAAATATACCGCTTTGGGCACTGGCTTTAAAGCCACGTTCAGCGGTCCCTCGGCTTCGCTTTCATTTACCAAAGCACGATTTTCCACTCTGTTATTTTAATGGTGTTCTTAACTTGAAATTCAATTATATCAAACACATGACACAATAATTTTGGTGCATGGCAGGCCAAATGTTAATAGCCCATTTGCGAATCCGACAGAATCCGACGGTGGGAGACGTCACATTATGTTTCCTGGTGCAGTGAGGAAGGACTGTTTGGTCACCAGTTCGAGTCTAGGGCTCACCGCTCGATTCATGGCCCAACCAACAGCAAACCAACAGCAACACCAGCAGTCCGCAAACATTTGACAGATGCACCGGGCCGCCAGCAAAGGACTCCAGCAAGCGCCGAGAAATACTCTCCGTAAAAGACATGGCTTCAGACTGAAAAAAATCGCTTGGCTTGTCCCCTCCATNAACCAACAGCAACACCAGCAGTCCGCAAACATTTGACAGATGCACCGGGCCGCCAGCAAAGGACTCCAGCAAGCGCCGAGAAATACTCTCCGTAAAAGACATGGCTTCAGACTGAAAAAAATCGCTTGGCTTGTCCCCTCCATTTCTGGAAAGTTATCCGCCGGATAAATTCTCAAGGGTTTCGTCGCCGAGATATCGACTGGAAGACACTGGCTATTAGGGCGAGGCAAGGAGCGCAGGTCAGCGGAGGGTGGATATCTAAATGCATGTGCACACAAGAGAAGAGAAGCGCATTGAGTTTGCTGCTGCGCTCGGGAAACCCAGAGGTTAGCATTAGTGACAAACTGACCCTCCGCCATCTGCTGATCACGTCTATGCCGCCGACAGCACTGGCTGCGCCATTTTCTCCGCTTTAAAAAATATGCGGAGAAGAAATGTCAGAATTTGATACCAAAGAAAACGGTGCAAATTGCAATTGATTTAATGGAGTCTGGACCCCATCCAGGGTCACTGGATAGATATCGAAATTCGAAAGGGAGAGAAGGCAACATAAATTATGATCTCGGGGAGTTGAGTGTCAAGCTCGTTGAGTTTGAGGTCCATTTATTGGCGGGTTGAGTTGGTGACTGCATCGGGACTTGAAGAGATAGGTCACGGCTGAGATAAGAAGTGAGAGTTGGAAACTGCGATTCCGAACGGCCGATTACACACCGGGAAAAGCTTTTGTCCCTCCGTTTTGTGTCCGTTGGCGAGATTCGGGTCATGGGAGCCTAGGGCCCAGCCACAAAGTGAACGATTGGCATTGTGGCTGGCCGGCCGTCCGACGAACTAAATCTACAAGCAGTATTCTAAACGTTTTAGGTTTTGTATGTTTTTTTGGTAATTTTTTTGGTTTGATTTTATTCGAAATTTTTTGATAAATGATTTGATTTGTAGATTTGAGTGACTAAGTTTGTATAATTCAAGTGTTTGTGGGGTTTTTCCACAAGTTGAATTCATTTATACATTCAATGCAATTAAAACAATAGAAAATAGGGATTTTATCCCAATTTACTTGGCCTGATTCCGACCAAAAAACCCAAAAGATAGAACGTTAGCAGTAGTCTAAACCTTTTATCCTCTGTTAATTTTTTTAGTTTAATTTTATTTGAAATGGTGAGTAATGGTTGGATCTATATGCAGATTTGAGTAACTAAATTTATATAATCTAAGTGTTATGGATTTTTGAGCATGCTAAATCTATTTATGCATTCAGAAATACAATTTAAACAACAACAAAAAAACATTTTGTACAGATTTACATTGACAGATTAGATCCAGAAAAAAATAAAAACACAAAAGTAGAACGTTTAGCCTACGCCGTCCTATCTTATATGTTGTATCGCTGAAATCGTGAAGAAATCATCGGGGCTCTCCGTGGTTGACAATGGTCCGCTAAATTATGGTTTATTTTCGCGTGAGGAAAACGGAGAGTTTACCTCCGTTACTTGCATATGCATTGGGGGACAGTGCGATCGATAGTAACATGTACCTATAACTACACAATCTCCCTCCCTCCTTTCCTACTCTTTATAATTATGCTTGTAATGTTCTCGTTTACGAACTGAGATACTGGCCTCCTGTGTGTTTGTTTTAGCAACCGGTGCCCATTTTGCTAGACCAGCTTTCTAGTTGAGTTTTGTCCATAATCTTAAATTTGGTTTGCAATGGAATCTACTCTGTCGGCACCGGAAAACATTAGATGGACTTTCATTATTATAGAAGCCTCAGTTCTAATAGTGTTTTTGGTCATTGTTGGGGTTGTATCCGAGCTTTTCAAAGTTCATGTCTGGGAGCCCCGTAGGATTAGAAGATTTATGGAAAGGCAAGGAGTAAAGGGGCCTCCGCCAAGTTTTCTGGTTGGCAATCTTATGGATATTGACAATCTTCGTGAAAAGGAGACTGCGAACGATATGGAATGCTTGAGCCACAACATCGTCGACAGGCTTTTACCGCATTACGTTAAATATTCCAGAATATATGGTAAGTTCATTCCATCGTAGTTTCTAATTTTATTTTTTTTCCCAGTTAAGTTGAGTTAGGTTGAGATTAGGCCGGGGGTAAACTATAATGTTGGAGGGAAGAATGATCTGCTGATGAGTGGGATGAGGTTGTTATTAGGACTTGCCAGAGTTTTGTAGAGCATATATGGTAAGTTGATTTCATCTTAGTTTTTATATATTTTTTTTCAGTTAGGTTGAGATTAGGTTATGGTAAACTTTAATGTTGGATGGAAGAATGAATGATCTGCCAATGAGTGGGATGGGTAAACTTTAATGTTGGAGGGAAGTATGATCTGCTGATGAGTAGGATGATGTTGTTATTAGGATTTGCTAAATTTTGTAGAGCATATAGGGTAAGTTGATTCCATCTTAGTTTTTATATTTTTTTTTTTCCAGTTAGGTTGAGATTAGGTTAGGGTAAACTCTAATGTTGGATGGAAGAATGATCTGCCAATGAGTGGGATGATGCTGTTATTAGAATTTGCCAAACTTTGTAGAGCTTGAACATTTTGTGAGACAATTTTATTCTTTGCAAATGGTTCTCACTCTCAACTACTCTCAGTGAAACTATTTTATTCTCCACAAATGATTCCCACCCTAAACTCTTCCACATGAGATTTGAACTAGTGACCTGATTAATCATTTGTATACTTTTGATTTGTATGGATAATTAATAATTTTTAGTGACGTGATTTGAGTTTTAGAACGTTATAATAACCTGTTTGGGATTATTAAATCCTGGATTTTAGAATCGTCATCGGGTAGTTTGTCAAAATTTCTGCTCAAGAAGTTCATTTCGCACCCTTTGTTCAATCGACGTTCTGTTTAATTTTAATCAATGCATATGATTGCTTCAGTTAGATGCATCGAAGCCTACAGCCATCACTCTCTTGTTCACTTAAATTCAAGCCAGGTTAATAGAGTTTTGAATTATATATTGTAGGATACAGAAATAATTGAAATAACAAAACGAAACGATTTATTCAGATCATATGGATATTAACCGTATTCATGCACATGATATAATGTGTACAGGGAGGCAGTTCGTACTATGGTGGGGTGTCGAGGCGCGGTTTGCGGTATTCCAACCAGAACTGATAAAGGAAATATTATCGTCCAAGCATAAATACAACTATGGAAAGTCTCATTTCCAGCAAACAGGAAGCAAGGACTTCATTGGCAAAGGACTGCTGATGGCCAACGGAGAGGCATGGGCTCACCAGCGCCGCATCGTTAGCCCAGCTTTCCACACCGACAAACTTAAGGTGATAAAAACAGTCCTGACACTAAATCGACATTAAAATTTACCACTGTTAAATTAATGCTTGCTCCATTTTCTGTCCGTAATAAATTCTTAATACCGTCTGTTGATCTGTGCACACTGCAGGGGCATGTGAAATATATGGTGGATTGCGCTGGAGAAGTTCTCGATCATTTTGAAGAACTTCTTAGTAAGGGTAGCGGATATTCAGAAATCGAAGTGAGCGAACATTTAAGCAGGCTTTCGGCCGATATAATCGCACGCACGGAGTTCGGTAGCAGTTATGAAAAGTGCAAGAGAATTTTTGAAGAGCTTAACTCGTTGCAGCAGCTATCCTCACAATCAGGAAGATATTTATGGCTTCCCGGAAACCGGTTTGTTTTTTTCCTGCTCTCACGATGAATTTCAACATTGAGCCTTTCACTAATAAATGGGTGCCTTAACTGATGTATCATAGAAATTATATTGACGTGGCATCGTCCTCCTTGCGTGTTTAAATCTCAGATGATGGAAATCAATTATTGGCCTCCCGTTTTACATTCAGCATCTATAAAAATACCATAGTAATGGGTTCCGAAATGCAAGTTGTGAACGTCGAAGAGCTTGAGACCCCAAAAGAACGTGTGTGCCCATCTTTCCGTTATGCCATCCACGCTTTTCTTGGTAAAATCCGTTCTTGTCAAGCGATCCATTCAGTCACAGAATCAACAATTAATATCACGTTACCAAACTATCAACCAATCCAATGTCAATGAAAATTTACTTTATTAATATTGCCAGTCCGTAGGTCATTGATTAGCTGTCCTCACAGCCGCTCTGAGAAACCCAGTCCAATTCACAGCCGCATGAGAAACCCAGTCCAATTCCATTTAATGGAGTAAGTTAACTCTGGAGCAATCTTCTCTGTTGATTTTGTTTTTTAAGAAAAAAAAATGAGTTTGAATCTGGTCAAATTTTCAGGGGTAGTTTGAATTTTGTATGGATCAATGTTCAGGGGTAGTTTGAGTTTTGCATGGATCAATGTTTCATGTATTTCAGACTCTTACCTAAGGGGTTTTACCCCATTTTAAACCAACCCAGATACTCAGAAAATGGATCAGAGTTCTGGATACTTGCAGGAAAAGTAACCAAGATTGCTCCCCAGTTAGCCCAATCCATTCCAAATAGATGTTGGTTATCTGTGCTACCAAATGTTTTTTTTGTCTAAATCCAACCATATAAATTTACACAAATCACTATTTTTTGTTGTTCGAAATCCATTTTTGAATGCAGAAATAAATTCAGAATGCTGAAAAACACATTAGAATTACACAAAAATAATTACTCAAATCTAATACCGTTTGTTACAAGGGACCTTGATGATGTGGTTCCAACTTTCAACCTAAAAATATATAAAAAAACCTTAATAGACGACATTTGTCATTTCACATAGCCCATTAAGGTCCCATGGCTATGGCTATGGCCTCTGGAAAACTTGTTTTTTTTTTTTTTAAATGTATATCATCTGTCATGTTTCGCGTTGGGTGGGTCAAATGCCCTCAGTCGAGGATTGGAGCCCTCACTCCCAACTCTAACCGCGACGAAATGGTAAACACGAAACAAAACTACAACGATAGACATAGATCGGACGCTGTTGGAGATAGGTAGCTTAACTTGGAGTTTTAACACCTTTGGCTTCTAATGCAATGCAGGTTCCTTCCTACGAGATTTAACAGAGAGACAAAGGAGAGAAAAAAACAAGTAGAGAATGTGCTGCTTGAAATCATTCAAGCTAGGCGAGACTCGGTCCATCTGGGGTGCAGCGTCTCCTATGGAAACGACCTGCTGGGGCTCATGCTCGCCGAAACGGATCGGACCACATTCTCCTCCTGCACGAAGTTAAGGAACCAGCAGTTAATGGACGAGTGCAAGACATTTTTCTTCACGGGACACGAGACCACAGCCCTTCTGATGACATGGACGATGATGTTGCTAGCCTCCAGTCCCGAGTGTCAACAAAAAGCCCGAGCTGAAGCTCTGGAAGTTTGCCAGGGAAACCCCCCAACTTCCGCCGATATCCCCAAACTCAAAATTGTAAGATTAGCACCCCCATCTCAATTTTTTCCAAACCACATTATAATCAAACCCACCACAGATTTATATTCACTCTTTCTGGATCTCTTATGAGCAAAAATGGTTTCAAAATCCTCGCGGTAGTAATTCCAATTTTGGATCAGAATTGGGATTAGCGCGACATTGTAGCATTATATTGATTAGGTTATTGTAATTTTTGCTAATAAAATGTGTAGTAATCTCAATGGGTTTGAACTATTGATTGCATGCAGTTAGGAATGATACTGAACGAGTCACTGAGACTCTACACACCGGCATCGCTGCTGCCAAGACAGGCGTTCGACAACGTGAAGGTGGGCGACGTGGAGTTGCCGAAGGGCATGTCTGTGTGGATTCCGGTACTCGCCATCCATCACAGCAAGGAATTATGGGGAGAAGATGCCAACGAGTTCAATCCACAGCGGTTTGCAGAGGGCGTGGAGAAGGCGTGCAAGCATCAGATGGGATTCTTACCCTTCTCCTCTGGACCCCGAGTTTGCGTGGGACAGAGCTTCGCTATAATGGAAGCGAAGGTGGTGGTGGCCATGATTCTCTCCCGCTTCAAATTCTCCCTCTCCCCTAACTATCGGCATGCTCCCGTTTGCGTGCTCACGCTCAAGCCCAAGCACGGCGTGCTGAT
>ML830199.1:7705-25569 GCA_009831015.1 Picea engelmannii | reverse complement strand
TTGGAGATAGGTAGCTTAACTTGGAGTTTTAACACCTTTGGCTTCTAATGCAATGCAGGTTCCTTCCTACGAGATTTAACAGAGAGACAAAGGAGAGAAAAAAACAAGTAGAGAATGTGCTGCTTGAAATCATTCAAGCTAGGCGAGACTCGGTCCATCTGGGGTGCAGCGTCTCCTATGGAAACGACCTGCTGGGGCTCATGCTCGCCGAAACGGATCGGACCACATTCTCCTCCTGCACGAAGTTAAGGAACCAGCAGTTAATGGACGAGTGCAAGACATTTTTCTTCACGGGACACGAGACCACAGCCCTTCTGATGACATGGACGATGATGTTGCTAGCCTCCAGTCCCGAGTGTCAACAAAAAGCCCGAGCTGAAGCTCTGGAAGTTTGCCAGGGAAACCCCCCAACTTCCGCCGATATCCCCAAACTCAAAATTGTAAGATTAGCACCCCCATCTCAATTTTTTCCAAACCACATTATAATCAAACCCACCACAGATTTATATTCACTCTTTCTGGATCTCTTATGAGCAAAAATGGTTTCAAAATCCTCGCGGTAGTAATTCCAATTTTGGATCAGAATTGGGATTAGCGCGACATTGTAGCATTATATTGATTAGGTTATTGTAATTTTTGCTAATAAAATGTGTAGTAATCTCAATGGGTTTGAACTATTGATTGCATGCAGTTAGGAATGATACTGAACGAGTCACTGAGACTCTACACACCGGCATCGCTGCTGCCAAGACAGGCGTTCGACAACGTGAAGGTGGGCGACGTGGAGTTGCCGAAGGGCATGTCTGTGTGGATTCCGGTACTCGCCATCCATCACAGCAAGGAATTATGGGGAGAAGATGCCAACGAGTTCAATCCACAGCGGTTTGCAGAGGGCGTGGAGAAGGCGTGCAAGCATCAGATGGGATTCTTACCCTTCTCCTCTGGACCCCGAGTTTGCGTGGGACAGAGCTTCGCTATAATGGAAGCGAAGGTGGTGGTGGCCATGATTCTCTCCCGCTTCAAATTCTCCCTCTCCCCTAACTATCGGCATGCTCCCGTTTGCGTGCTCACGCTCAAGCCCAAGCACGGCGTGCTGATTAATTTTGAACGCTTGTAACTGATACTATACAGATCTAAATTATTATTCCATAGACATTTCACAATTATCTACATAGTTATACTCCGGAATTTTATAATAATAGATGATCCTTTTTGTTGGAACATATCAGAAGCAATGTGTTGGAATACAGAAGAATCTGATGGACGGTTAAACAAACTATCTACCTATTAATCCCGAGGATAATAGCAGATACAGACTGATTACACAACTGACGTGGAAATCAGGAAGCCCCTAAGTTGCCAAGAAACCCGCTCGTGCTATCCAATGCTACATTGCCCAAGTATATTGTAAACGGTGCAATTTTAAGTTGACAAGCATCATTTCTGCTTCTTTTAAAAGAAATTATAACAGAAAATGCCATTCAGATTATAATGATAAAAGTTGTAAAGCGTGAGTAGCTTAGGATCGAAAATCTATGTTAACCATGAAAATTTCCTTAAACAAAGCTGACAACCGTTAAATATAGATAAAAGTGTAAACAATTGAGCAAGGTTGATCTTCGTTTTACTACTTTGGCTTTTTTCCTAAATTTCCCTTTAAAGAAATTGCATTAATTAATTAGAATTCAGTTAAAGAAAGTGGCTTAATTAATTAAAATTCAGTATTTAGACTGAAATTTTAAACAAGAATTGAAAACAGGCACGGGTCCTCTTAAATTGACGATCCGATCCATTAATAAAATTGACGACTCGATTCATGAAGAAAGATGAAGATGGACGTACATCATTTTATATATAATGTTCTCAATCTACAGAAACTATCTATGTTCTCTAAACTGTGGCAGCAGAGTAGATGACTGGCTTTGATGACTTTAGTGAGGCTCTCTTACTCAGCCCTTCTTACCAGACCAGTTTGACTTCTTGCTTTCGAGTCCATACCAATTTCACTTGGAAATAATGGAGAAAGAGTTAGTTGCAAGAGTTATTTGAGTAATTGAACCATACTTCACACTTAATGTAAATTTTAGTTTATTGTGGTTTAATGTAGTGTGAAATTTTAGTATTTTGTGGTTTAATGTAACTGATTAAATAAATTCGTTTCCTATATAATAATATAATCAGTATTCATTGAATAATATAGATTATAAGCTTAGCCTATTTTCTTATATTTTAAATTAGTATCAAAGCCACGTTGAAGATCCAGCTCTATGAAACGAGATATCTCTAATATGATTTTCAAGTTCGCTAGCGCTTCCCTTTGCTAGACGGTGGAGCGCCGACCGTTTTGTTTTGAAAAGCGTGATTTTGGCCGCGAATGCAAGGAGAAGGGACGCGATCCATAGGAAGAGCCCCATTTTGCTGAGCCGTGAGCAAATCCGATCTGGTGCTCTTCAAAATCTGCGTGGAAGAGGCCGCGTGGGTTTGAAGCCGAGCTTCATACCGTGAGAGCCTATCCGGTTGGAACGTTCAGATCGTGGTTATCCTTGCGTGGAAGAGAGGAAAGACAAGCTAGAAAATATAGGGGAAACAGGGCGTATTAAAGAGGTGAAAGACAAGCTAGAAAATATAGGGGAAACTATTTCCAAAATTGATCTTGTCACTATTACCTTAAATGGTATGCTAGAATATTATAAGATGTTCATAACATATCTCGCAGCAAGGGAGAAACCTCCTATTTTTGAAGAATTGACAGGAATTTTGCTGCAAGAGGAAGAGAGGTGTGAGAATTTGAAGCCTCGGAATAAAGATTTGGCACTGTGGTCAAATAAGAGATCTGTGAGAGGGAGATCAGGAGAAAGAGATGGAGGAGGCAGTTCTTGGCAGAGAGACAGTTCATCGTAGAGAAGACAATCTCCAAGGTCGAATCAAGGTATGCAATCTAACAGGAATGAGTCAAAGAGTTGTTTTTATTGTGGTCGACCTAGACATATTGTTAAAGACTGTCATCATAAGAAGAGTGATGAGGCTAGGAATAAACCTAGAACACATTCAGGTGATTATGCAAAAAAATCTTCAAATCGTGATCTCAGATTATTTATTGCTAGCAATGATATTGATGAACCCCTGAATTTTGATTCACGGGATCTTAGGATGTTTGTGTCTAACGTTGCTTTATCTGTTGAAACAGATGATTCTGATGTCTAGTTTGTGGATTCTGGAGCATCAATACATATGACATGTAATAAGATGTGGTACACTAATTTTAAAGAAACACAGAATGGAGTCAGCATATATCTTGGAGATGACCGCACTCATCAGATCAATGGATATGGAGACATTCCTTTGACATTACCGAATGGTACTATTCGTCACATTCGCAATGTTGTTTATGTGCTAGGGATAAAGAAAAAATTGATCTTTGTGTCCACCATTACAGATTAGAACTTGAAGGTTGAATTCTTCAAGAATTATTGCACAATGAAAGATTTGTTGGACCAATTCAAAACTGTTACAACAGGACTCAGAGAAGGAGGCATATACAAACTTGATGTTACCAGCAAAGCACATCACGCACTGACTTTTGCAACTATGCCAACCGAGATTCTTTGGCATCAAAGGTATGGCCACATCAATCATCCCGATTTATTGTTATTACAAAAAAAGAATATGGTTGAAGGACTTCCCATGTTAAAGAATGAGAATGTTGTTTGTGATAGATGTGCATTAGGAAAGATGCACAGAGATGAATTCCCCTCTAATCATGATAAGAAAAAGAGAGATGTGTTAGATCTTGTGCATACTGATGTTTGTGGGCCTATGCACACTAGGTCTTTAGGAGGTGCATTTTACTTTCTGTTATTTATTGATGATTGCACGAGATACACATAGGTTTACTTCCTTAGAAGAAAAAGTGATGTTTTCGAGTACTTTAAGGAATTCAGAACCATGGTGGAAAAAAAACAAAAAAATCCATCAAAATTCTCCATTCAGATCAAGGGGGAGAGTATAAATCAGGGGAATTCATCAAATATTGCAAAGATCATAGAATAGTACAGTAGTTTACAGAACCTCACACTCCACAATAGAACGAAGTCGCTGAAAGGAAAAACAAAACTCTGGTAGAGTGTGCACGCAGTATGATGAAAGGTAAGAATTTCTCGAATGCATTTTGGGCTAAAGCCATAAATACTGCAATTTATTTAAAGAATAGAAGTCCAACAAGGTGTCTTGATAATGTTATTCCTTTCGAAGCCTTGTATGGTTCCAAACCTGCAGTTCATATTTTAAAAGTATTTGGGTGTAAGGCTTTTTGTCATATTCCAAAGGATAATAGGAAGAAATTAGATGTTAAAGCTATTAAATGTATTTTCATTGGGTATTGTTCTGAATTCAAAGCATACAAACTATTAGATCCTTCTACTCACAAAGTATTTGCGAGTAAAGATGTACTTTTCCATGAGAAGGAAGCAAAAAATCATGACGACAACAACCATGAGGAATGACATAGACTTATTGATGAAGAAGTTAAAGAAGAGCAACAACAACCATCGCAGCAGTAGAAGCCACCACAACAGCAACCACAATCGCAGTGACAGTAGCAACAACAACAATAAGGACTCAGTGATATTGACACTTCAAGTAGTCACAGTTCACCTAGAGGCGAAGATAGATCTTCACAAAGTGGGGAGGAAGATAATCAGTTGAGAAGATATTCACGATAGGTTTGACTCCCTGAGAGGTATAGTGAGTATGCCCTAATGAGTAGCATTTCAAATGTCATAGAACCCATGAGTTTTGATGAAGCAAATGAACATGATGAATGGAGAAATGTAGAGGAAGAATATGAATCTATAATGAAAAACAATACTTGGGAATTGATTGAATTGCCTAAACATAAGAAGCCCATTGGATGCAAATGGATATACAAACCCAAGTTTAAATCATATGGTAGTATAGATAAATATAAGGCTAAATTGGTGGCAAAGGGGTATTCACAAACAAAAGGTATTGATTATGCTGAAACATTTGCACCAATAGCTAAATTGAATACTATCAGATTGTTAATTGTTTTAGCTACAAAGTATCATTGGAAGCTACACCAATTAGATGTTAAATCTGCATTTTTGAATGGTGAATTAAAGGAGGAGGTTTACCTTACTCAACCTAAAGGGTTTGTGGAACAAGGGACAGAACACTTAGTGTGTAAGTTAAAGAAAGCACTGTATGGACTAAAATAGGCACCTAGGTCATGGTATGAAAAGATAGATTCTTTCTTTCTTCAACAGGGTTTTATGAGGAGAAAAAGTGATCCAAATCTGTATACCAAATTTGATGAGCAGGGGTATATAGTATTGATTTACTTATATGTTGATGATTTGATAATTACAGGAAATGCAGAGAAATTAATTGATGAAATCAAGGAGCAGTTATCACAAGTTTTTGAAATGAAAGATCTTGGTGAGTTACATGACTGCCTAGGTCTTGAAGTTTGGAGAAATGTGGGCCCAACTTTTGTTTGTCAGAGTAAGTACTTAAGAGATTCAAAATGGATCAGTGTAAATATTCTATTATTCCCATGCAGCAGAATGTGAAACTTTCTTTTGATGATGGTTCGAAGGAAGTGAATGCCACAATGTATAGACAGATGGTGGGTAGTTTGAATTATCTCACCACAACCAGACCTGATATTGCATATTATGTGAGTGTGTTAAGTCAGTTTATGGAGAAACCTCTAGAACGCCATTGGAATGAAGCAAAGACAATACTCAGGTATCTAAAAGGAACACTTGATTATGGTATTAAATATACTGATGCATCTAATGTTGAGTTGACAGGTTACTCGGATTTTGATTAGGCTGGAAATCCAGATGATCAAAGATCAACCACTGGATATGCATTTGGCATTGTGTTGGCCCTTGGTTATGGAAGTATGTGAAGATCAAGGAAGAAAAGGGAGAATGCGAACTACGCAGAATACATAGTGACTGATTTGGGTCGAAGTGAGAAAAATAGCAGAAAATATGGAGTGAAGACTGAGAAAGAAAGTCGTTAGAAGAGGAGATCGGGGATGAAAAATAAGCAAGGAAGAAGGATCGTGGACATGTCAGCAAGCGGAAAAAGTCACAGTTGGATGCTTTGGAGCTCCATGCGAGAAGGAAGGAAAGACAGGCTGGCGAAGCCCTGAAAATATGGGTCAAGTTGACCTAGGGTTTTAGACACCTAGGGTTTTGGTATCTAGGGTTTTGGACACCTAGGTTTCAGCCTAAGGCTATCAATGAGCTATTGTAATGTATAAATAGAGGTCTAAAGGGCCATTTTGGGTTGGTATTTTTGGGTTGGTACTTTGGGTTGGTACGATAATATTGTATTGTGGCTGTTGGTATTGAGTTAGGCGAGAGAGGAGTATTGTGTGAGAGGGAAGTGTTGAGTATGAAATCCTTCTGAGTTGTAAGATCTTTAGCTGGGTGCGTAGGGAGAGGATAGAAAGAGAGGAGAAGAGAGAAGATCTGCTAGCTAAGAGCGCAGACAAGAACTATATGCTTTAACCTAATATAATATAGCACAACTATGTGGACATAGCCTTAGAGAGAGGGTGAACCACGCATATTTTGTGTTGTGGGTGATTGGTATTTTGTATTTGTCATTGATATACTATGATTGCATTATTGTTTTAGATCTGATGGGTAGATGTGAATAATAGATCTAAGTTGATAAGTGATATATGAATGCTTTGTTGTTCTTGTGTTAGGTCCACTTGATATTCCCTTTGGTTGTAGACACCTCTGTCCTGCAACCCCCTCATAACTGCTCGGGTGAGACTGCATCTACTTCGCATGTGCTGTCGAAAGGGTCAGTGGTTAGGGATTGTTGGTGTGCTCTTGGAGCTGAACCTTGGGTCTTCCCCTGTGCCAACAAATGATTTCGTTGCTGGGACATGAATCTTCTTGAGGGAATGTCAAGGTGGTTTCCATCGAAGACAAAGATTCAAAAGTGGATAGAATATCAAGAGAAGGACTTCACTGAAGCCCAGAACAAGAACCCTAATCTTAGTTTAGAGGACTAGTTGGATAAATATATCTTTACCGATATACATGAGATATTCTTTGGAGGAATCCATCAAGAGCTATATGAGTGTCTAGATAGATTAGAAAATACCCAGTTCGAGATCTGATCTAGACTTCTTGTGGTTTGGACGTCGGAGTTGATAAAGAAGGTCAAGAAAGATGATAACACTGTATCACAAGCAGTAGATCACTAGTTTGATAGTAACATTGGAGGGTACATCATAGAGTTTGTTGTTGATAGAGTAGAATTGTATAGCCAAGTTGAGAGATATTTTTTCAAGGGACCTCAAGGGAAATTTTTGCATTTTATGAAGCTGAGAATCAAGATGTTATTGCATGAGAAGAACATCTTGAAGATACAATAGATTGGTCTGATCAAGAAAGGCTAATGTTCAAAAGTTCGTACAGCGACAACGACACAGAATCTGGACATACGCGCAGTGGGAGAGTGTTCCGAGAGGTCCACCTTGCAAACCTATTTAAGCAGAACCACGGGGAGGAGGGTTTCTATAGTGGAGAAGAAGCAGATATGACAGACGAAGAACATTCAAAACCCGCTGGGACAGAGGAAGGAAAAGTTGAAGAACTTCACCGAGGAGAACCTGAAAACTCAGAAACCGCGTAGACCATCGAAGTAAGTACTGTTATCCTTCCAGTTGATTCAGTATTAAGAAAAAAGAGTAATCCCAGTCACCAGAGTGTCCAAAGTACTGTCAATAGTAGTCCACCAAACATTCATTCAGGAACCCTAAGAATATCTATGGCAGATGAGATGAGACTCCCTATCTTTAGGGGAGATGGATTTGAAGATACTGATCAACACTGGTTCTTGTGTGAATCCATATGGAACATTAAGAATGTCACAGATGAAGCTGTCAAAAGAACTCAGTTCAGTACAAATCTCAAAGATCGTGGACTGAGTTGGTACATGAAACTTGTCCAAGGACTTGCACAACCTAAGCCATTGAATAAGATCAAGAACGCAGTGACTACAGAATTCAAGAAACCTAAGTCAGAATCCTTATGTATCACAGAGCTGAAAGAGATCAAGTAGAAGGTGGTTGAACCCATGTGGGAATTCGATCAGAGATTCAAAACCTTGACAGGCCAATTGACTTTTCAGATCCCAGTTGAACAGAACAAGGAATGGTTCATTGCTACCCTTCTACCACACATCAGAGTTGCCCTGATGCAACAGAAGATTTCTTCGTAGGCTGAGGCGTTGGAGATTTCCATGAAGCTAGAATCAACCCCTATGGGAGAATCCATCTCAGGTATGAGTCAGATTCTAATTCAACTCACTAGTTTTTCTCTGCAGGTCGAAGATATGAAGAAAGACAAGGGAAAAGATAAAAGAGAAGACATCTGGTGTGTCATATGCAGATCAGAAGGTCATGACAAGGAACACTTCCCTTTATTCAATGAATATTTGGCTTCTAGAGCTTGAAGCCCCTTGAAGGAAGTCACCCTACCCTGGTGCAAGGTATGAAGGAACAAACATCGTACTGGTGAGTGCTATTATATGCAAAAGTATGTTTAGACACCTACAAATTTGTACTGTACATTATGTAAGTCCGTAGGACATGATAATAGGGATTGTAGGGCTTATGATCTCATGCATGAAATTTCAAGAGACATATATAAGATTCAAGGCAAAGTACAACAAGAAGGAAACACTATGTAGTACAACTCTCCAGGAAGAGGAAACTTCAATCCTCGCAGTGGATTCAGAGGAAGAGGATGAGGAGGAGGAATGAGTCAAGGCCGAGGACAGATCATCTGTTATAACTGTGCAAAGCCAGGGCACCTCACAAGGGATTGTCAAAACCCTTGTACCACTTACAGCTACTACATCTCGCTTGACCATGTTATAGAAGATTGTCTTGTACTGCTAGCTAAGCTTCAGGAAAGATGAGGACCTCAAGAGAACCCACAAGTGAAGCTGATATATGATGAAATTCATGGAGAAGACCCTAGAGTCACTGTTATAACCAGAGGAGGCACTGTTACAGGAGAAGAAAGACTGACCTAAGGGAAGACTACATAAGATTCAGGAATCAAAAAAGCTACAGAGAAGACCCAGACCTTTGATGCAAAGAAAGAAAGACAAATATTTAAGGAAGCAAGAAAAGAACTTAGAGGAGATCAAGGTTCGTTATCAAAGACAATACCATAAGTAAGAGAGTATGGAATGCCTCACGCATTTGATCAGTCTGCTTTGCCAAGAGGAGGAAAAGAGGTAAGAAAGGTCATGGAATTTTTACATACTTGTATTAAGTTGATTCAGGATGAAAGCATTGTACAAGAACTACAAAATTTAATCAGACAATATGAGCAAGGAAAGATAGATCCCTTACTGAATAGAGCAGTACACCAAATTGGTAAGAAGAGAAGGACAAATAAGGAATTACATTTGAATGCTCAAATAGGAGAATACAAGATAGACTATGTGGTCCTCGACTTAGGGTCGGAGGTCAATGTCATGATGAAGTAAACCTGGGCACTGATGGGAAAAATGAAGTTGATCTATTCCCCTATCAGGCTTAGGATGGCTAATCAACAAGCTGTCATCCCATTTGGACGATTGGAGCATGTCCCTGTGGACATCGATGGAGTAAGAACATTTGTAGATTTTGAGGTAATTGAAATAGTTGATGATTGTTTCCCTTACCCTGTGTTGTTAGGAATTGATTGGGCCTTCAATAACTCTATTGTTGTTGAATTAAAGAAAATACATATGACTTTTGAAGGATATGGACTTAGGATCATTGCACCTTTAGATCCAGATGAAGGTCAATGATACACAGATCCCATCAGAGAAAACTACTACGCATATGCACTAGAAAACATCTACAAGCTAACAACTAGACAACATGATTACATTAATCCTACAACCGATGGGAATCTAAGATGGCGAAGTGACAATGCGTGCTCATCAGACTCAGAAGAAGCACTAGAGAAATGGAAAAACTAGATGTATGAAGTATCTACAAAGAGATTTGCTAGATTAACCAGAGAAGTTCGTTGGATCGACACAACAGTAAGTAACCTACCCACATTTGATGGTCTGAATCTGTTAGAAGCCTTCCTATCAGACTTTGAAGCAAGTGTACCAACACAACAAAGGTTGTTGGCAATGGATGAGGCCTTGAAAGCCACACCAACAAGATGGTGGGGGACACACAAAAGTAATATTACAGATTGGGTACAATGGCGTACTCTGATGACAACGCAATTCTCAGCATAAGTAGAAGGCTGCGAAGTTCGCTACACAGGTCGAAGCTTCCCAAAGGACCATGTGCGAATCTGCGAATAGGCCTGGAGAGACATTCTACAAGAACAATGGGTACACAAATTCATCAACACGTTGGACACGACACCTATCAACTAGTACCTTCAAGCAGAACTACGCCTCATCACTACAGATTGGAAAGGTATGACTCAAAATTTTATAACTACATTCCTATTTGAAAGTCATTTTCCTTTGGTAGATCAAGCATTATAGATTGTGAGACAGAAATTATTCGAAGAGGTACCTAGCCTCCCCTTAGAACAAGAAGAGGATGAATGGACTGCACCTCTCCAGAAACTGCAAGGCTCTTACAACATCAATTCCGATGAAGACGATGATCCGAGGAAGGTGAACATCGCAGAAACATAAGTCCAAAGAGATGTGAAAGGGACAAGAGTTGAGTTACCATTTATTGGACAACCGATCAAGATTAATAAAGTCAATATTGGAATAGAGGAGACATCAAATCTTGCCAATGTCGGAGATTATTGGGATGCTGCTACCATTGACAAGATTACTGAGTTGCTGCATGAATATCAGGACTTGTTTCCAACCAAGCTCACTGATATGAAGGGAATTAAAGGGCCTATGGGAGAGATGAGGATCCCTTTAAAACTAGATGCTAGACCAGTCAAATAGACCTTACAGATTGAACCCTAAATATAAGGAGAAAGTGAAGATTGAGCTTGTCAGAATGTTGGAAGCAGGGAATATAGAACCTGTGGAAGAATTAGAGTGGATTAGCCCTATGGTGGTGCAAGACAGGAAGACAAGAGAGATTAGGATCTGCGTAGATATCAGGAAGATGAACGATTCTTGTTTACATGACCCCTTCCCTACACCATTCACTGACGAAGTGTTAGATAATGTGGGAGGCCAGGAGGTCTATTCTTTTATAGATGGCTTTTCAAGATACCATCAGATCCGGATTGCCAAGGAGGACTGTCATAAGACCACGTTTGCCACATAATGGGGATCCTACCGATATACAATGATTCCATTTGGATTGAAGAATGCCCCAGCCATGTTTTCCAAGGTGGTGGTTGAAGCATTCAAACAATTTTTGCATACATTTCTAGAATCATATTTTGATGACTGGACTGTGTTTATTTTGTTGAAAAATCACATTGAATGTCTAAGGCTAATGTTGGATAAATGCAGGCAGTGTTAAATTGCTTTGAATCTGAAGAAGTGAATCTTCTTTTCACCATTTGGAGTTCTGTTAGGACATATTGTATGTAAGCAAGGACTGTTGGTAGTTCCATCCAAGATCGCTATTATAGTTTATCTACCCCCTCCTACAACAGTTAAATAGCTGCGCACTGCACTGGGACACACAGGATACTACAGGAAGTTCATTAAAGGATATGCTCAGATTACAACACCCATGGAGAATCTGTTGAAAAAGGATTGTCAATTTATTTGGACTGAAGAATGCCAATAGAGATTTGACACACTGAAAGAGAAAATGGTTACTGCACCCATTCTAGTCTTTCCAGATTGGACCAAGGAATTTTATGTACATGTCTATGCATCTTCCATTGCATTGGGAGTTGTGTTAGTACAAATAGGAACAAGAGACATTGACCACCTGTTATCCTTTGCTAGCAGGAAGCTATCTACAGCTGAGATTAATTATACCACTACTGAAAGGGAGGGATTAGCCATGGTGTATGCACTGCAGAAATTTCGCCACTATTTGTTGGGAGAAAACTTTAAAATGTTTACTAATCACTCCATGTTGAAATACCTGGTCAACAAGACAGTGTTGGGGGGAAGGATATGCAAATGGCTTCTGTTGTTTCAAGAATATGATTTTGAGATCATAGTAAAACTAGGAAGAATGAATAAGGGTCTTGACCACTTGTCGAGATTGGAACATGGTGAAGAGCCCACTAATATAGAAGATACACTACCAGATGCACAAATACTAGCCATTAGAAATATCGATGACCAATTTGCAGAGATAGTCTAGTTCCTATCAACACGAATGGCACCTAGTGAGTACACAATTCCACAGAAGAAACAACTAGTAGTGCGTGCTGCAGATTTCTTACTTATAGCTGGACATCTATATAAGATGGGACCGTATGAGATATTGCGAAGATGTGTTATGGAAGAAGAACAATCGTTGATCCTCACAGAAGCTCATGAAGGAATCCCATGAGGACATTATGCAAGTAAAACAACTGCGCAAAAGGTTCTTAGAGCTGGCCTTTGGTGGTCTACTTTACACAGAGATGCTAAAGACTATTCCAGAGCCTACGATGTATGAAAGAGGGTTGGGAAACCATCCATAAGAGATGAAATTCCATTAGCACCATAGATGACCCTACAAGCATTTGAGAAATGGGCCATTGACTTTGTTGGATCGATAAACCCACCAGGAAAGCGCACAGAAGCAAGGTACATAATTACAACAACAAAATACTTGACTAGATGGGCCAAAGATAGAGAAGTCAAGGACTATAGTGAACCTACAGCTGAACGCTTCATATTTGATGACATCATAACCATGTTTGGATGCCCAAAGATGCTTATGAGTGATCAAGGAACACATTTCATCAATAAAACAGTTGAAGCCTTAACTGAAGAATTTACAGTCCACCATCAGAAGAGAACATCGTACCATCCAAAAGAAAATGGGACAATTGAAGAATTCAATAAGATCTTGGAAACAACACTAACCAATATTTTCTCTGTGAACAAAGATGATTGGGATTTAAAAGTACCAGCAATGTTATGGACCTATAGAACCACTTGCAAGAAGATAACAATGCAGACCCCCTTCAAGTTGGTATACGGTCTTGAAGCTGTTGTTCCAATGGAATATCTGGTACCAAGCCTAAGAATTGTTGCTTTTATAGATATGGATGACACTTGAGTTGTTCAAGAGAGGCTCACATAGTTGGTCGAACTTGAGTAATATTGATTCATTGTACAATTCCATCAACAAGTTCAGAAGGAAAGAGAGAAGGCCTACCATGACAGGCACATCAAGCAGAAGGCATTTAGACAAGGAGATCTAGTGTTGGTCTATGACAACAAGTTCATAAAACATTCTGGAAAGTTCAGAACACATTGGTTCGGACCATATGAGATCACTTATGTCACAAAAGGAGGATTTGCGCAGCTGAAGACATTAAAGGGAGAATGAAAGGAAGGATTAATGAATGGGAGTCGACTGAAGTTGTGCTATGACAACCAGCTCCCTCGCAGCTCTCAGTAGAAGCATGAAGAAAAGGGTCTAGGTACCAAGTGCAGTTGAAACTGGGTACCAGACACATAAAAGATAGTTTGCACAAGGAGGAAGAAGAGGCATAAAGCAGAAAGAAAAGAATGCACTGTGCAGCCTGGAGTCAAAGTAAAACATGAAGCTTAGATCTGAAGTGCCTCGGGACGAGTCACAGGTGAGTGTTGGGGGCCTGTTGGCCCTTGGTTATGGAAGTATGCGAAGATCAAGGAAGAAAAGGGAGAATGTGAACTGTGCGGAAGACACAGTGACTGATTTGGGTTGAAGTGAGAAAAAGAGAAGAAAAGATGGAGTGAAGCCCAAGAAAGAAAGTCGTTGGAAGAGGAGATTGAGGATGACAAATAAGCAAGGAAGAAGGATTGTGGACATGACAGCAAGTGGAAAAATCCACCGTTGGATGGTTTGGAGTTCCGTGCAAGAAGAAAGGAAAGACAGGATGGCGAAGCCCTAAAAATATGTGTCAAGTTGACCTAGGGTTTTGGTATCTAGGGTTTTGGACACCTAGGTTTCGGCCTAAGGTTGTTGGTGATCTATTGCAATGTATAAATACAGGTCTAAAGGGCCTAGTTTGGGTTGGTACTTTGGGTTGGTATGATAATATTGTATTGTGGTTGTTGGTATTGATTTAGGTGAGAGAGGAGTATTGTGTGAAAGGGAAGTGTTGAGTACGAGAGACTTCTGAGTTGTAATATCTTCAACTGGGTGTGAAGATCAACCCTACAGTTGGGTGTGCAGGGAGAGGAGAGAGAGAGAGGAGAAGAGAGAACATCTGCTAGGTAAGAGCCCAGACAAGAACTATATGCTTTAACCTAATATAATATAGCACAATTCTGTGGATGTAGCCCTAGAGAGAGGGTGAACCACGTATATTTTGTGTTGTAGGTGATTGGTATTTTGTATTTGTCATTGATATACTATGATTGCATTATTGCTTTAGATTTGATGAGTAGATGTGCATAATAGATCTAAGTTGATAAGTGATATATGAATGTTGTGTTGTTATTTTGTTAGGTCCACTTGATATTCCCTTTGGTTGTTGACATCTCTATCCTGCAACCCCCTCATAACTGCTTCGGGTGAGACTGCATCTACTTCGCAGGTGCTGCCAAAAGGGCCAATAGTTAGGGCTTGTTGGTGCACTCTTGGAGTTGAACCCTAGGTATTCCCCTCTACCAACACATTGGATCCAAGGTTGTTTCATGAAACAGTAAAAAGAATCCTACTGTATCTTTGTCTTCTACTGAAGCAGAATATAAAGCCTTGTGTGTAGCAACTTGTGAAGCTATTTGGTTGAGAAGAGTTCCTCAAGATGTTGGAAAAGAACAAAAGGAACCTACAATGATCAAATGTGATAATCAAATTTCAATCAATCTTGCGAAGAATCCGATTTTTCATGCAAGGACAAAGAATGTTGATGCTCAGTTTCATTTTGTTAGAGAGAAGTTGCAGTCAAATGAAATAGCTCTTATGTATTGTAATCCTAGTGAAAATGTTGCTGATATTTTCACTAAGCCTCTTGGAAAGATTAATTTTGAGCTATTTAGGGAAATGTTAGGTGTAGAAGTAAATCCATTCTCCATTAAGAGGGAGACTTGAAAATAATGGAGAAAGAGTCAGTTGCAAGAGTCAGTTGCATAGTTGAACTATACTTCACTTAGTGTAGATTATAGTTTTCTATGGTTTTATGTAACCGACTAAGTAGAGTCGTTTCCTATATAATGATGTAATCAATCTTCACTGAATAATATAGATTGTGAGCGTAGCCTCACCTGTGTGTGTTGTTTTCGCATATTTTAAGTATTTCAACGGTGCATCCATTCACTTCCAATTTCTCCTTTGTCATGGCTCCATTTGATCATTTGTATATGGTTGGATAGTGTGGTCGACGGCTCTGAGAACGTCACGGGTAGGTAATCGGGTATCTATGGAAAGAACTTGCTTGTTCACATCTTTGATAGTGGAAATGATAGTTGTTTCTAAGCTTAGATACAACTGAGAAACTCTAAAAAAAATATAGAACTCACAGCACTCACATAACACATACACAAGTTGCAACTAGAATCGACAATTGCTTTGCATTGATCCAAAAACCATATTTATTTATAATGAAGAAGAGTCTGTTTCTTATTAGAAGTTTCTAAGAGGATTTTGGAGAAATTTTGATGCAAAATTTTCTAGATTTCTGGAGCTGTCTAGAAGCAGAAGTTTCCTAAAGAGTGTTCATGGTTTACCTATAGCCTTAAATGTAATAGTTGTAATTACATTTCTACACTCCCCTTTAATTAGAACATGCTTCAGCATATACAACACCTATATTATGTTTATGAAATTTAAAAACATCTTTTGTCAATGGATTTGTGAATATATCAGCCAATTGGTCTTTTGACTTACAAAATTCCAAATATATTTCACCATTGTTTACAAGCTCTCTAACAAAATAGTATCTAGTATCAATATGCTTGTTTTTTTGTTGAAACACATGATTCTTTGATAGTGCTATGGTTGAATTGTTTTCATAGTAAACTCGAGCTGGTTCTTCCTATCCTTGTTGAAGTTCGCTCAATATTCTTCGTAACCAAACTGATTGACAGACTGTTGTTGTTTCACTGTTGTTGTTTCTACTACATATTTGGCTTCTACTGACGAAATCGTCACAATGGTTTTTTTCTTGGATGCCCATGAGATTGCACTTGAACTGAGATGAAAGATATAACCTAAAGTAATCTTTCGATCATCTAGACTTCCTCCAAAATCACTGTCAGTGTAGCCAATCAAAAAATTACTTTCAATTCTTGAGTATAAAATACCATAACTTGTTGTTCTTGCAATTTATCGTAAAATCCTTTTGCCTACTTGCTAGTGTGTTTCTTTAGGTGTGTCCATAAACCTGTAAATCAAACTAATTGCAAACATAATGTCTAGTCTAATGGCAGTGAGATACATAAGATTGCCAACTAATCTTTTGAAAAATGTGGGATCTACATTTGAACCTTTATCTTATTTGCTGAGTTTTGTTCTTGTTTCTATTGGTGTGGGTGTTTCCTTGCAATCGATCATTATAAATATTTTAAGTACATCCAATGCATATTTTGTTTTACTTATGAAGATTCCATATTTTAACCGATTTACCTCTATGCCAAGAAAGTACTTCATCACGTCCAAATATGTCATCTCAAATTCTTGTTTCATTGTTTCTTTAAACTCATCTACAAACACATTCCTAGTGAAAATCATGTTATCAAAACATAAGAAAACAATTAAAAATTCCCCTTGCTATTTTACCTTATTATATAGAGTGGGCTCATTGTTGCTTTTTTCTAAATCCATGACTGATTGGATAAGAGGCTATCCTACTGTACCAAGCTCTTGGATCTTTCTTGATTCCATAAAAAGCCTTTTTAAACCTATATACCTTGTCTTCCTGTCCTTTTATCTCATACCTTGTGGCTGCTACACATAAATTTCTTCTTCTAGAATGTCATTTAAGAATGTAGACTTTACATCCATTTTCTTCTTCCAGAATGCCATTTAAGAATGTAGACTCTACATCTGTTTGATACAATTTCCACATGTTTTTGGTTGCTAAGACAACTCTTATTGTATCTAACCTTGCATCTGGTGCAAAGGTCTCACCATAATCGTGTAACGTACCAATAGGCTCTGATACCAATTTGTAGTGTACCCTTCACTACCCAGGTTCACTCAACCTCTCGGTTTACCATTCATTACATGGATTTAAAAACAAATGCATTTAACCAGAATTAAACACACTCAATTCTCAGAGTAAAACATATAGTTACTGCTATAATTAATCCAGTCATAGCATTCATCATTAATTCATTTACACAGCGGAAAACATGATAATATATACATCACAGTCGTGCCAAAACATGTTCAGAACATAATTCAGAATACTTATCTTTTAACAGCTGTAGAAATCACCAACCGAGTGCAGGCCTTCCACGAACCTCCCAGCCTTAGAACACACTGTTCATCAGCTCAACAGTGGGTCACCCCCGAGCTGGGACCGAGCTCCACCCCAAGACAAGGAATCTAGACTCAGACTGAGGTTACAGGGAAGACATCACAGAAATATCTAGAAGGATTCTTCGCAAAGATGCCATCTTACGCCCACTACTACTAGACCCTCATTCCCCACATGCCTGTTCCGCCCGGGAGTATACACCTTCACACGCACAGTCCATCGGTGCTAACCTCCCCTTCTGGGTCTCGGCAACAGGCCGGATCAGGAAGT
>ML830198.1:13775-24519 GCA_009831015.1 Picea engelmannii | reverse complement strand
GAGTGCAACTGGAGTGTATTTGAAAAAATACACACCAAAAAGCGCAACAGGTTAGAGAATTTCAAATGAAATTTCAAATTCATTTTAAAATTATAAATTATTAACTTGTCATTTAAATTTTATGCTCCTTTACATTCTAATAAGTTAATTTATGATCCCCTTACAGGTTGGATACCTCACGCCTTAATGATTTGGTCTACGTCTACTACAATCTCAGGTTGTGGGTGAAGCAGCTTGAGATAAAAATTGATGCGAAGGCCATTTCATTGGATGAGATTGACACCACTGTTGCATAGAGGGTGGAGGTTGAGGAACCTGTTACTGAGACCACCCTTGATTGGCTAGAGGACAGTGGTGATGATCATGGTATCTCTAAGGACTTGGATCAGGATGTTTCAAAGGATATTCAGTTTCACGCCGAGTCTGTCAGTGTGCCACCAGCAGAGCGAGAGTCACAGTCAGAGGGAGATAGGCCCAGTGGTAGCACTAGCAGTCAACCTCCTCTACCAGTACCTTCTTCTAGGGGACATTTGTCTCGAGTGTCTTCTACTTCTTCTAGAGGACGTTTGACTCCAGTACGAGGTGCACATGCCTCAAGGGCACCTACTCCTACTGCTAGAGGAAAAGCAATTTCTACAGCGACTACCTTTGCCCGTAAAAAGGGTAGAGGAAATCCATAGTTTATTTACTTGATTTCATTGTAGATGACTCATGAGTCATGATGACGATCATGAGATACATTTATGATTTATTATATTTTTTGATGACTCGGGAATCGGGATATGATTCATTTTTTATGTGTGATGTATCACTAGACATCTTATATATCTTATATATCAGTTTTCTTTCCATATTCATGTAGCAATCTGTCTATTTGATGCTATTGTTGCTTTAAATGTTTCAAAAATTAAAAAAAAAAAATGAATATTTTTGTATTTTTTTAAGTTTGCCGATATATTGCCGATGTTTTGCCGATTTTTACGAAACGTTGTTTTCTAGACCCCGGCGATTTTTTTGCCGAAACGATTTTTGTAACACTGGTATGTACCATCTGAGGTGTGTGTGAGATGAGCTGATATACCATCAATGACTCAACTGGGATCAACTAAGCAAGTCCACTGTGAGACACCATCATGTAGCAAAAGACTAAAGGATGTCATGAATCTGAGCTTTGAATGACTGAACAGGAGTGTTCACATCAAGTGTGAATTGGAGCACCACACCACTGAAAGGGTGGCTCCGGTACTAGTTGCCCATATGTGATCACAATCTCCTCATACCATATGAGGGGAAATAGGGCATTAACCTACTATCGTTTTTTTCTTCTTTCTATCAGTTTGTATATCATATACAAAGCCACACGTTTATCTTCATCGGAAAGGACAAAAACAAAGCTTGGTCTAGGGAATTTCACAACATTAAAATAACAGGAATAATAATTAATTTAATTCCATTAGATGACAAATATCCTGCTTCTTTCCCAGGTTTAACTAGATGATTATGGTAAGATCCCAAGTCTTAGGACGATTTCTATAGTAGGAGTGCAATGGAGTTCATGACACGAGATTCAAAGCTAAGCTTTAAAAACCGTGCTTGCAGAACAAGATCATGACCAGATATTTGAAAAACAAAAAGGCAAATTCAAAGGACTAACTTGTTTTAAGAGTGAAGCTGGAAGATATCGTATAAAGTGCCCATCTGGATGTTTTTCAGATCGCTCTTCATGATGTCCTTCATCAGAGTAACATAGTAGAGTAATTCCATTGGTAGTGGGGATCACCCCTTCTTTCAAGTATCTTTTTCCCAGCATAGCATTGATCACTGTCGATTTACCAGAATTAAATTCACCCTGTCGCATAAATTCAAGACTTTCAATGTAAGCATCTTATCTGCTGTTCAATTCACATACAAACTCCAAAAGATATAAAATCAGCATTAAGAGAAAGACAGGAACTATTTGATTATCAATAATGCAGGAAACATTTGATTTCAGAAAGTACAAATCTTCATTGATTAAAAGGATGCTTACAAAAAGGTTGCTTGAAGGCAGTCAGAAACTAATGCCCAGTGGCATAATATTTCGCTCTGTTTGTGTAAAGATAAATGTAATAACTTTCTTCTTCACATATTGCTTGTGTAACATCCAGCTCAAAAATTACAAATTTTCAAAAAACATCTCTAATCCAAAAGCAGACATCATTGCTGGTTTCTGAGAAGCAACAAATGTAACTTACATAATATTTGGAAAAAGACCCAAAAATGCAAAAACCCAATTCTTGCATTGCTGATACACATTAAAGATAAGTTAAGATTAGATAAATTTATTAATGTCTGACAAAAGACCACAGAAGTAGATCAATGGGACTAAAATATACATCCATGATCCAGTGTGAACAGGACTTTAAACGGACTAAATACTGCATGTCCAATTATTAAGAATCTTTCAGCACTTTCCCAGAAAAGCGAGACTACTGAACAAGTTATTGACATCTTGTAATGAATATAAATCATAAAGTAATATAAAAATAGAACAGAATCAATTATAACAACCCTATATTAAATATGATTTACAGTTGCCTCAATAGTCAAAAGGCACAACCCTTCATGGAGTTAACCCTTTATAGTGTATTTATACTCGGGGACCTCCACCATGTAATCGTCTTATCAATTATTCAATATATATATTATTATATTAATTATATTTCTGTCAATTGCATATAAGCACCTTTATGCTTATTACATTTGTATCAAAGCCCTTGACTGAGCCAACTTCATGGAGCCCGCAGGGAACAGCAAAGATGGTTAGTAATGTACATTTTTAATGACAAAAAGTCAGCAAGCTAATATTCTGTCAAACACTTAGTAGCCTAGAGATAACTGTCTTCATAAACTTCATAAATGCATAAACCCACAATCAAAAATTTCCATAAGCAGAAATACACATTGCTAAGCTAAATAGCAGCGGAAATAACACAGTGGACAGCAACCCATAACACACAGAAATTTAAGCAAATGTCAGGGAAAACCCCAATGTGGGGAAACCCAATGAGAGAGAGAGATATTATTATTCAGCTTCAGGAAAGTACAAAACAGCAGCACATACACATTTCCAGCCAAGGAAAATACCTCACGGCACCAAAACARTCCCACCAAATTCTGCCTCGTTTTCCGTGCCAAAATGGTACTGCTGTAYGGCCTGCTCTGTACCTTGATTTCCGTGCCCACTGTCATCTGTACGGACTGTTCCATACAGCCCAGAAACAGCCACCAAAATTCTGAAATTCACCTCGAAAATTGTGCCCAAAAATGCCTCTATTTCTGTGCCAAATCCAKACAGACTGTACGGATCCGTACAGTCCAGCCTCCCACAGCAAAAAAATAATTCGGCCAAAAACTCACTGAAAAAATTTCTTGGGATTTGTACCCTCCTTCCTTGGAAAACGTGCCCTCTTTGTTGCTCACTTTCCTCTCTCAAGCATACTCAGAAAATCTCTCTCAATCTCCTCCCGATGTCTTCTCAACATGTCTTGCACACTACCCAATACATTCTTTTATAATCTGAAAATGACATTTTCCCTCCAAAGTGTCTCTCCACCTTCCCCAACCCTAAATCCAAAGGCCAAGATTAGATCTTGCCTTTTTCAAGATCAAGGGTCATGATCCATTCCCTCTAAAATGAATCATTTGAAATATTAAAGTGATTTCACTTTATTACATAAGTGCTTTATGAAAATAAAGTCACTTTAAAATTAGAAGGTACACTTTATTAAAAAGTTACTTTAATAAAAGAACCACTTAAAAAAACTTTATAAAAACTATTACAAAGTTAAGTGCCTAGTAGTGTAAACATTAAGGTAACATCCGCATACAAGACAAAACATGCAGAGTACCTCTCGAGCTAAAAAGATAACACTCCCTCTTAGCGAGGGATGTACTCGTTGCCACCGCTATCATCTGGTTCCATCACACTGTGCTCTGTAGGAGCTCCCTCTGAACCTGGAGCCATCTTCAACATCTACACAGAACTCGAACTAAAGATCTTCTCCTGGCAACATCTTGGAACCCTGAGCTCACTTCATCTTGAGCATTGGTTCGATCAACCTAGCTAAGCCTCCTGCCAGTGCTCAGAAGAGACTCACTGTCTTCTCTCGGAATGCAAGACTAAAATCTTGGCACCACTGCAGTCTCAAAAGCCTCCTCACGCTCCTCATCCGATGCTGAATCATACATCGAAGGTTGTCCTCTCAACATATACAACATGTCCACCCGATTACCGATTAGCTAAATCTCTATCAGGTCCACTCCCCGCCTGTAGATAAAGACATGTTCCCTCTTGAACAATACGCAATATCCTACATCCTCCAAGGCTGAGACTGAGAGCAAGTTAACCCTCAACCCTGGAACAAACAGAACTCCATCAAGCTCCAAGAGTCCCCCAAACTCGAGTTGGAATCTAACATTCCCAACTCCACGTATAGCTTTCACCATACCACCTTCATTTACCACTTGTCGGCCAGGACCAATCTCTGTGAAATCTAGGAATACTTGCCAGATACTCGTCATGTGGCTAGAGGCTCCGCTATCCACAATCCATCTGATATCACCTCCAAATCCTCCACTGCCGACACTGGAAACTAGGGTCACCAAAGAAAACTCCCTATTGAACTTTGAAGCAAAGTCCTCCAGGGTTGTTGTAGCAGTTGTCTCAGGCCCTTCTGGTTCCTTCTTCTTCTTCTTCCTCTCAGGACAATGAGAGGCAAGGTGCCCCAACTGGTTACAACAATAGCATCTAACTTTACTCAAGTCACTTCCGGAACTTCCTTTCTTCTTGCTCTTTGCCGCAAGAGCAACATTCTCATCAACTCTGTCTATCTTTTGTTCACTGCTCTGAGATCTTTCCCGAATCTCCTCCTGAGTGAAAGCATCCCACAGTCTGCTCCAATCTGGAAGATGTTCATGTCCCTCCACACACTTCACGAAGACTTCTCAATCTTTGGTGAAGCCATTTAAGGCTATCCTCACCAACTCGGAATCCGTAAAGACCTCTCCAACAGCTGCCAGCTCATCTTTTACTAGAGCCACCCCGGTAATATAAGAAGAGACACTCTCCTCCTTCTCCATCTTGGTATCATGCAACTTGGCATTCAAGGCCATCTTTCGGTTCTCGATCTTCGCCTCAAACAAGTTTTTAAGTGCATCCCACATCTCCTTGGCAGTCTTTTTCTTAGCCAAGTGTGGGATAAGGTGATCCTTCACCCCATCTAGAATAATCCACTGAGCTTTGGCTTCCTTGACCTCATGCAAGTCCAAAGCAATAGGATTTGTTACAAGAGGTGCCACAACAGAGTTGACATAGTTATAAATTTTGTTCTCCTTGAGAACGGCTGACAATCGAACCTTTCACTGCAAGTAGTTGGAAATGCCATCCAACCGATCCTCATATCTAATGCTTCTAGCCATATTCCCTATCACAACTCAAGGAAAACAATCACACCCTTTTGCCCAAAAATCACACTGCCCACTGTCAGAGACAAAGCTCTGATACCATGTAGATTTTTAGTGACAAAAAATCAGCAAGCTAATATTTTGTCAAACACTTAGCAGCCTAGAGATAATTGTCTTCATAAACTTCATAAATGCATAAACCCACATTCAGAAATTTCCATAAGCAGAAATACACATTGCTAAGAAAAATAGCAACAGAAATAACATAGTGGATAGCAACCCATAACACACAGAAATTTAGCCAAATGCCAGGGAAAACCCCAATGTGGGGAAACCCAATGAGAGAGAGAGAGATCTTATTATTCAGCTTCAGGAAAGTACAAAATAGCAGCACATACACATTTCCAGCCAAGGAAAATACCTCACAGCACCAAAACAGTCCCACCAAATTCTGCCTCTTTTTTCGTGCCAAAACGGTACTGTTGTACGGCCTACTCTGTACCTCGATTTTCGTGTCCACAGTTAGTTGTATGGACTGTTCCGTATGGCCCAGAAACAACCACCAAAATTATGAAATCCGCCTCGAAAACCGTGCCCAAAAATGCCTCGATTTTCGTGTCAAATCCATACGGAATTGTACGCACTGTATGAATTCGTACCAGTGTTACCAGAACTGACCGAAACCGGTAAAACCGACCGGTCCGAACGGTTCATAAGGCTTACCAGTTCAAACCAAACATGCAAACCGCTTTTGACCGGTTCCGTACGGAACCAGTCTTTTTTTTTTTCCATTCCGTACAGTCGCCTTACTGTCGGAAAAGTGAGGGGATTTGCAATTTTTTTTTTTTAAAAAGTAAAAGAAAGAATCTCAGCCAACAACTTTTTACAATGAAGACCTTTCCTGGAAGGATTTGGATCCCCAGACACATCAAAAGAATGTGTGCACTGATGTTGCAACTGTATCTTTGCCTTTTGGACCAGGGGAATCAAGCCAGGCTCGAAATCCCCTTGTTGAGTCTACTCATGTTGAAGATGTAGATGATGACTCTCAGTCTGAGTCTTAGTCCGAGTCTGAGTCCTCTGAGACTGAGTTTCAGTATGTAGATTCAGACTATTAGATTGTGTAGTCTCTACTCTCTAGCCTCTAGCCTAGACTCTAGAGTTATTTTTGGACTTTATAGGCCATTTAGAGCCTTTTTGATGATGTTATTTGATTCATAATCCAGATATTCATATGACTATGGAGTGCACTTGCCATTTACTGTTAGTGCTATTTTGGTTTTATACAATGTTACTTGTTATATATATGAGAAACTTTGCAAATTTGTGTATAATGGTTTGGATTCACATGGATGCACATGAATATGTATTTGTTTTTCAAAATTTGAATATTTGTATTTTTAGTGACCGTTTGATCCGGTTTTTTCCCGGTTCCAGTTCGGTTCCGGTTTTTGGGGTCGACCGGTTCAATGACCAGTCCGGTTCTAGTAACTTTGATCCGTACAGTATGGCCTCCCACAGCAGAAAAATAATTCGGCGAAAAACTCACAGAATTTTTTTCTTGGGATTCGTGCCCTCCTTCCTTGGAAAACATGGCCTCTTTTTTGCTCACTTTCCTCTCTCAAGCATACTCAAAAAATCTCTCTCAATCTCCTCCTGATGTCTTCTCAACATGTCTTGCACACTACCCAATGCATTCTTTTATAATCTGAAAATGGCATTTTCCCAGCAAAGTGTCTTTTCACCTTCCCCAACCCTAAATCCAAAGGCCAAGATATGATCTTGCCTTTTCCTGATCAAGGGTCATGATCCATTCCCTCCAAAATGAATCACTTGAAATATTAAAGTGATTTCACTTTATTACATAAGTGCTTTATAAAAATAAAGTCACTTTAAAATTAGAAGGTACATTTTATTAAAAAGTCACTTTAATAAAAGAATCACTTAAAACAACTTCATAAAAACTATTACAAAGTTAAGTGCCTGGTAGTGTAAACATTAAGGTAACATCCACATACAAAGCAAAACATGCGGAGTACCTCCCGAGCTAAAAAGCTAACAAGTAATGCATAAATAAATAACTATATGCGCAAATTCAAGCAATACCAAGATGAAATATTGCAATTCCAGGATGACATCATGCAAAACCAAGAGGAAATCAAACAAAACCTGGATGAAGACGATCAGAAATTCAAAGAATTAAATAACAGCATACTAACATTCATGGCACAATTTAATTTCAATTCGCAACATACACCAACTACCCAATATAATTCAACCACCTCAACATCTAGAATATCATCGGACCATGCCAGTCGTTCATGCAGAGATGACAACAACAAGAAGAATGATAAGAATTACAGCACCGACATGCTTTCGAAAACATCCAATAAAATAATCTCCCACGATGCTTCGCCAAATACAGAGAATATGACTTCAGCATATGGTGATCATGGAGAATACAAAAAATATTTCAGTGAATGAAACATCTGAAGAACCTTCAGAGGCCAGGCTACTCAATCCTCCAACTATTAAAATTGTGAGGAATACTGATGAGGAAGAACCACTGTAAGGTACCAAGAAGAAGTGAAAACATGTCTCCATTTGCAGAAGACAATCAAAGAAGCAAGCTCAGGCCAAGTACTCAAGAAGAAGAAACTGAGAATGCAAGTGAAGAAATTAAGATAATCCATGAAACATGCCTAATCACGGCCAACCAGCAGGTTGCAACAGGATTTAAAGTTTTGCAAGAGGTTGAGCCTCGTAACATGTCTACCTGCCAAAATCAAATTGCAGAGTAATTAAAATCACAATGAGTCCGAGGGTGGAAATTGCTTGAATAGCATACATGGAGTGATCTCCAATGGCGAAAAATGGCTTGCCTGACTTTCACAAGCCTGGACACTTGCATGGAGGCAAACCCAAAGGTAGGCCCTCTGACAAAGATGAAGACGAAGATGAAGATGATGAACTTATAAAATCCACAAGACTTCTGAGTAAAGGCTTGTTACCAACTGTGTATGAAGACAAGGAAAGTGTGGAAGAAGAGACCAAGGCTGTTGCAGACAGAGAGACAACTCTTGATGACCGTAAACATGTAAACTCAGCAGATTTTGACAATAGTTGCAGAGGAGGCCATTTCCATGTGGAACTAACAAAATTAAAGAGCTTAGAAAGATATGTCACAGATGAAAGAAAAGATCAGGAATTCAAAACATATTTTTGCCTTGTGGAAATTACAGGGCAGTTGCTGCCAAATCAAGAATTGAAGATAATAAGAAAAGCAAGGAGGTTAGTCAGACATCCAAGCCTGTATTGGATGAAACTAAGAAGGAAGTTGGAACTGAAGCTTCTACAACACCTATAAGGTCAACAAGCAAGAACAGTCCTATCTTTCTCATGCTTAAGGACCCAAGTGGAGCTCCAATTGCAAGGGTGAATGAAGCAAGTTTCCCAGTGATAAGTCTGCCTATTTTTCCCAATCAACGAGATAGACATATTGCATGCCTGTGGCTCTGCATTCAACAAGTGACAGCCATATATCCATGTTACCCAGGAGAGCCCTTAGGTTCACCAAAGATCTAACTGGCATCAATACAGTTTACAAGAACATCCCAGTTCAGGCTTCTCCCAGTAGCACATGGTTTTATCCTGATTGGGAAAAGGTAACCAGGAAAAGCGAACAATCCACCACTAGAAAAGCAGCTTCTAGTGACAATGGATACAAATCATTTCATGAATCTGAAGATAGGGGTTTCCAACTTGTCATTGAGAAAAAAAACCGAGGGTGCTGCATATTATCAGAATGTATTTACGAAATATTGTTTTCTGGTGTCAACCAAAAGATTCATTATAAAAATGGATGCCAACAGATGATAGTGTTCAATAGGGGTTTCAACTAGTGAACGGCATAGAGTCATCCAAAGTAATTTTTTTATGATTGCTTCGAGGACAAAGCATTCTAAAAGGGGAGGCAACATAATGAATATAGTCATTTAATAAATAATAAAGTGATATATAAATAGAATAAAAATAAATGTTAATAACCCTATATTAAATATGATATAAAGTTACCTAAGTAGTCAAAAGGCACAACACTTCACGCAAATAACCCTTTATAGTGTATTTGTATTTGGGGACCTCCATCACTGTAATCATCTTATAAATTATTCAATATATCTCATTATATTCATTATATTTCTGGACTCTCAATTGTGTATAAGTGCTTTTATGCTTATCAGTGTTACAAGAACTGAACTGGAACTGGTAAAACCGGTCGGTCCAACCAGTTCCGAGCCCAGACCGGTCCGAACTGCCCCATGAAACCGCTTTTGACCGGTTCCATACAGAACCAGTTTTTTTTGCCTGAACCGGCCGGTTCCGTACGGAACCAGTATTTTTTGCCAAAGACGTCGGCGATCGGAAAAGTTAGGGGAAATTTGATTTTTTTTTTAAATTAGGGTTAGGGGCATGCATGGGAAGCTTCTAGAATTGTCTAGAGCCCCTAATGAAGCTATAAATCCAACCCCACCCCCTCTCTTTCACTCACACTACTCATTTGGCTTCACTTGAGTTTTTGAGCTAAGGGTTTTTCTTGAGTTTAGAGAGCTGATTGCAGGGCTGAGTTGGAGAGGTTGCTAGGCTTCTTTGGAGAGGTGATTGTTGGGTTCATTTGGAGAGTTATTTTGCCTCTTTTCTTGAAGCTGATTTGGAGAAGATTGGTAGCATATTTGGAGCTGTTTTGGAGCATATTTCTTGGACAGATTTGGAGCTTATTTCTTGGGCAGATTTGGAGCTTGTTTTCAAGGTATGTAAACTAAGCACTTACTCCCCCTTAAAATTGTTGTTTTTTTCTCCGAAAAAAGTATTGTTGTTTTCTCCTAGGCTCTAGCAATTAAAAACACATAGGGTTTTTATTTGCAGATTTTTATTTGTTTCCATGGATTCTAAAGAAAAGAAGGATCCAGCATGGCTTCATTGCCAATTGATTGATGGGGTAATGGTTTGTAATTATTGCCAAAAGGAGGTTGATGGGAGAGGTATTCATAAGATCAAACAACATCTAGCCAATGCAAGGGGGAATATAAAACCATGCTTGAAAGTTTCCGATGAACTAAAAACTGAGATGATGGACCTTCTTGAAGGCTCTCAAGCATATAAAGCCAAGAATAAGAAGGTTCGAAAAGAGGTGGGGAGAAGTAGTGGTGGAACTAGATTTGATAGTGATCCTCAAGATAGAATGCCTAGTTTTGAGAAATCCTCTGCTTTCCCAATCCCTGGGCGTGATCCTTATACCAAT
>ML830197.1:25843-38648 GCA_009831015.1 Picea engelmannii | reverse complement strand
TGATTGGTACATACTTGGCACATGGTTGGATGCACTTGTTTATGGTACAGGTTGATTACAGGTTGGTGCATGGTTGATGCACTTGTTTATGGTACAGGTTGATTACAGGTTGGTGCATGGTTGATGCACTTGTTTATGGTACAAGTTGATGCGTGGTTTAGATTTACTGGTACAAGTTTACAACGGTATATCTCACAGTGATAGTGTGATAGTGGTTCCATCATTCTACTTCTTCTTTAGGGTGGAAGGACGGGGCAAGGACAGGTGGTTGTAGCCACCTTCCAGTTGTAGCCGGAGAACATTGGGGGTTGTAGCCTCCTTCTGGTTGTAGCCAGAGATTTGGGGAGTTGGAGCTTCCCTCAAGGTGTAGCCTGAGAAACTAGGGGGTTGGAGCCTCCTTCCAGTTGCAGCTGGAAAACAAAGGAAGTTGGTGCTTCCAATGAATGTAATTCTTCAAGACATATAAGAAAAAACATTTTGTGGTTTTCTCCCGATTTGGGTTTCCACGTAAAACACTGGTGTACTATGTATGTGTGTGATTGTTTATTTATTACTGCTCACTATTGGATAATAATTCTACATTGATATAACATTTGAAGAAAAAGGATTATAATTACGTTATTACTGATTCACCCCCCCTCTCAGTAATCCAACAAGATCCTCATTGTAAATATCATCTTCTTGCGAATGTGAGTAGTCGTCACATCTCTTCTCAGAGATAAGTTACCACCATTCTAGTGAGTCTTTTACTCTGTATTTTTACATTTTTGTACATTTCGCTCATTAATAGAAATTGTGTATTACCGTATATCTATGTTTATGGTTGCATCTATGATATATTTTTGTTATATTATTTGACAACTAAGATATCTCTATACATTTATTTATTATATCTTTGCTCTCATTTCGTGTCGAAAATAATATGGATCAAATAATAGCTTAAGATTCATTTTTTTCAATAACGTTTATTTCTTCATATCCATCTAGTGTAGTCTATGGCCAACTAAATGAATCCTTAAAAAATATATCTCCATTTTCTTAGGTTGAAATTATGTCACTTTGATCATTGAAAAATGATTCCTCCAAATAGAATTAAAAACATCAAAGTATTCATATTTGTCTTTAACCAGATTTTTTTATTTATCCATTCATTCACAATAATGAACATCTATGTGTTTGTGCATTATTTATTTAAGAAATTTATTGCAATAACTTTGATGCATACATTTTACAAACTAGGATTAAGTTCAAAATGTCAAACCTAATTAATACCCCCATTCTGGACTAGATGAGTATTGCTTCTCCCATATAAATGTTTTCCCATCAATATTTTTTATACAAAATTGATGTTGAAAGCTTTTGTCAACAACTTGGTCGATTCTTTTTTTTATCATTTTTCAATCTCTAAATAACTATTTTCATGTTGACATTTTCTTCCTAAGTGAGAAAAATAGGTTCTCGAGAATATGTTTTCTTAATAGTTTCAATTAATAATGATCGCCTCCCAATATTCCTCCTAATCAATGTTATTAGCAAGTGGCTAAGAATTTGATCAATATGGTCATATGTGTTCCCAACAAGAAGGAAAGCGACTTTTACCTCTTAAAAATTCCTAGTTCAACAAGCATACTTAGATGTCCAAACACAACCTGATTTTGTTTTTCATGACTAGTGTTTTCTAATTGTATATATAGAAATTGAAGAAAATTTTCAAATCAACAAGCATGAACATGTTAAATTATGATGATGGTTAAATTGTCATCATTAATAATATTTTGAGTTGTGAAGTAAACCATTGGACACATTTGACCATTAAAAACCATACAACCAACCAAGTGAAACTGAATAAAGTTTATCTCCTTTAAATTTTGTGTTGTATGGAAAAAAATGTGGCAAAAGTGTCTTTTTATTATGCATGCCACCAATTATGAATTCTAGATATTTATCTAGAGAATCATAACACTTTGTTTGATGTTTATACAACTTTTGTTGTGAATTTTATTGTTGATTAAGATTTTATTGAAGTGTTTTAATAATGAAATTTTTAAACAACATAAAATGAAAATATTGATCTAACAAGTTTTCATAATTGATAATTATCCAATTATAAAAAATAATTATGTAGATATATACTTGTTTCTATCCATTATGTTTAATCCCTTCTTTCCTTTAGAGAAGCATAGTTACTACAAGCCATTGTCCTTGACTTCTTAAGAACACGAACAAATTGTTGAATTACTTTTTCCATATTCTTGGAAAATATATGCATATGTAATAAATTTACCCTTTTCTTAAGTTGCTTAAACAACATATTCTTTGTATAAGATGTAGAATTCTAACTTTGTGAAATTATTTGGAATATGTGTCATATATCTACCTGCCATGCACTAACCATGCTTAAAAAATTTATGTCACACATCCATAAAATTATAATGTTTGTCAATGGTCCCTTGCCTTGTCAATGATGTACTTTTGAATAAAATGTAGGATCTTTTTCTAGTAATGTTTGAATTCTTAATAGATGTATATTACAAATTTAGTGAATTATTTTGAATGTATTTCTACAGTAACACATCTACAATGTGATAATCATAACTTGCCAATATAAATGTCATGAACCCTCTTGAATTTGCAATTTTCATGTTTTCACTCATTGGCAAGTATTCCTTCCTTTTCTAGAAGGCATAGTTGTAGTCTAGATATTCTAAAGATTCATTTTGGTAACATCTACTTGTAATCAAATCATCGATAATATTTGGATTTGTGAGGAATGTTTCAATATAATGTTGTTTCGATGTTTACATGTCAAAAATTACCTTTTAAGAGAAATCTTCATTTTTTTAATTAATTAAACATTGATGTCATTCTATTAGCATCAATATATGAACATGTACTCAATAATTGTCGATATATCTACATTTCTATATGTTTATATGTCGATGGGTTTGTGATATTCATGTCTCCCAAAAGCAGTGTTTTAATGACATCCATAATGTCGTTAAACGAGCACGGGAGATGTTAAGGTCCAAATAATGAAACTGGATGTTAGAGGAGATATTGATATATCAATTTTTGTAATTGTCTAGAAATTGACGTTATTGCAATCACATTGATGCCTAAACGTCGATATAGAGACTTTTGGCACTATCTGGAAACTGACATTAATGAAATCATATTGATTCCTAGATGTAGATATATCAACATTTAAGGGGTGAAATTTACTATGCAGTCCCCTTCTCACAACTCTTCAAATTTTCCATATGAAAAATACTGCTAGTGTTTCAGAGGAGTGTTTCCCACAATCTTAAGTTCAATCCCGGAAATGATGACGATTCATGGTTGTATTAACCAAAAAAATATGATGATTCACCACCATTGTCGAGTTTTTACAACCATGAACCATCATTGTTGCTCAACTTGAACTCATGATTGTAGGAAACACTCTTTCAAACTACAAATATGAGTCATTTTGTAAAGGAAAAATGCAAAATTGTGATATGGGGATTAAAGATAAAAAAACATAGGGAAAGAAATATAACTTAGCTTGGGCAGTAAGAGAACTCTTCATTTCATTTTTTCTTTGTCTTTATTTCCTAAAAAAATAAAATGTAATGTGCATCACAAACATTGATATCGTTATTTTGAGTCATTTTTACTATGTGCATTAGTGAATACATATAATGTATAATATCCAATAAAACATACATTATAGAAATTTTGAGGTAAAAAATGGGCCTTAAAACTAAAAATGAGCTATCAACATCAAATTTAAAATAACCAATAGGATTCAAGATGATGATGCCAACCATAAGGGTGAATAATTTTGGAGGGAGAGAAAAAAAAAACTACTCTTTATTATATTTTCAAATTATTTCCTTACACATTTATTCAAATTTCAAGTGTAGGCACTCATTGGATGCATAATTAAATTCCACATCCAACAAGTAACCACTCTGCATACGTTTGAAAGACGTACATCAAGATAAATTGAAAATGCATGCAAAAACATAAGAAACACATTTTTTCAAGTATTTCAAGTTTATCTCATTGTGGGTCTCTCAAAAATATGCAACATGGGTACTCGTTGGATATGGAATTGAATTCTACATTCAAAGAGTTCATGCACTTGAAATTTGAATAAAATTGTAAGGAGATAAGTCATAAATATGATTTAAAAAGTAGTTTTCTTTCTTTCCCTTTGAAAATTATTAACTCTTATTTTATTATTTTCCTTAGGATGCCCATTTTAGTCCTCAAAATTTCTCTATAAATGTGCATGTCAACACCAAATCTCAATGTATAACAACAACAACATCATCGCATCAAATATAAGGTGAGGTTTCAATGTCAACACTTATGCCACCAAAAACAATATGTCAAAGTCCATTCATATGTTCATGTATTAAAAATATATAATTATGGTTAACCATTGTAAGATTATGCTTATGCTCCAAATTACTTTGACAGAACTAGTTCAAAGCTGTGTAATATAAATAGTTAAATACAAAAATTGTTGAAATCTACCTAAAACATTTTTGGGATTAGGAAATATTTGATAATGTGAATGTTGGGGAAAGAAGATATTACTAGATGGAAAGATGATGCAATGATTATTCTATAAAATAGATATAACAATCCCCCTTATTTGTATGCCTCCATTGATGGTTAATAGGTCATAAGTTGTTGAAATATTTAAGGGGGTTTTATATCAGTGTTGTGTTGATCCGTCAACAACACCCCCCAAGTGGAAAATATTGGGCCCCCTCCTTTCAATTCACTTCTCTAAGTATTATTTCTTCTTTGTGGACTTACACTAACCTTGATTCCTCACTGTCTTGCTACATTTTTCATTCTTTTTAGATGGTTTAGCTTCATGTTTCACGTACTTAATTTTGACTTAGTTTATTTTCTTCCTTGAATGTCAGTCCCCAATTCAATTGATTTATTTTCTTCCTTGAGATTTATTTCTCGTTGAGTTTTGGTTTCTTCCCTTCCTTTTTCTTTTATTCCTTAATTTCCTTTGTTCAAACACTTTTGACCCCCAATTTCTAGATCGATCTTGATCCTCAAATTGACCCTCTTCTTATCCCCTTTTTTGAAGTTCTTCTTTGATCTCAAAATTAGTCCAATTACCAAATCAAGACCCTTGGTTATCCATTTTTAGTATTAGTTTTATTTGAGTTCAAGTTTGAGATTTTTCTCTTAAATCTTCTTTCAAACCTTAAGTTCTTCTTTTAACCTCAAGATTTCCTTTTGAATTTGTCTTTTGAGTCGTGGGTCCTTCTTTTAAATAGTTTGAAATCCTTCCTATTCTTTACTTGTACCTTTTGAACTTTGATTCGCCCACTTTTGATTCTAAATTGGCCCAATACTTGATTAATCCCTTGATTTGGAAATCAGACCTAGTTGTCAAATCAAGCCCAATTGTCAAATTAGGCCTTCCCATCAAATTTTATATTTCCTTTGGACTTTGGTTCACCTTTGAATATTTCAAATCCTTTGTTCGAACTTTGAAATCACTTTGTGAACTCTAAAATTTCATCTCGAATCTTTAATCAACCAATTTGGCAATCAACCTTGATTGTCAAATCGGGGATTCCCTCCAACTTTTCTAAACCTAATTATTGGCCCCAATTGCCAAAATCAAGACTTCTCTTCACCAAGTTTTCTCTTCTATGTTCTGATTTCATGAAATTCCTTGATCACTACACTGGAGTTTGGCCATCGATCTTTTGTTCAACTCTTGTAAATCCTTTGGCCCAATTTGGGGATTGGCCCCAAATAAAAAATCGAGACTTCTCCTCACCTCTTCTCATGGCCCTTGCCCCTATTTTTCTATTCGACATTGATTATTTTCTTCTTTTTCTCTGCTCAACCCAATTTAGAAATCATCTCTCATTACTCAAATTGATGCCTCCCTTTTCAAACTTAACTCTTGTAAATCCTTGGCCCAATTTAGGGATTGGCCCCAAATACAAAATCGAGACCTCTCTTCACCTCTTCTCATGGCCCTTGCCCCTATTTTTCTAATCGGCATTGATTCTTTTCTTTTTTTTGTATGCTCAACCCAATTTAGCAATCATCTCTCATTGCTCAAATTGATGCCTCCCTTTTCAAGCTTAACTCTTGTAAATCCTTTGGCCCAATTTAGGGATTGGCCCCAAATACAAAATCGAGACCTCTCTTCACCTCTTCTCATGGCCCTTACCCCTATTTTTATAATCGACATTGATTATTTTCTTCTTTTTCTTTGCTCAACCCAATTTAGCAATCATCTCTCATTACTCAAATTGATGCCTCCCTTTTCAAACTTAACTCTTGTAAATCCTTTGTCCGAATTTAGGGATTGACCCCAAATACAAAATCAAGACCTCTCTTTACCTCTTCTCATGGCCCTTGCTCCTATTTTTTAATTGGAATTGATTCTTTTCTTTCTTTTTTCTGCTCAACCCAATTTAGCAATCATCTCTCATTACTCAAATTGATGACTCCCTTTTCAAACTTATGGGCATCCAGGTCCTAAATTTGAGATCAATCTTGATCCTCAAATCAGGACTCGTGACACCTAGCCAATGCATAAACACTTGGTATATATCCATTTTAGCTCTTGATGTATCATGAACATAGAGGGATTAAATCCGGAAGTGCAAACATTTACAAGTTTTACAGTTTTAAAAAAAAATGACTTCTCAAAAATTTTGATTCCTCTAGAAGCATGATAAATCCTGAGTTAAAATGAATCTAGGTTAGTAATATTACATAAATATTAAATAGTGTATACAGAGTTAATATATTTAAAAAAATAAAGCATGATAAATCCTGAGTTAAAATGAATCTAAGGTAGTAAAGTTGCACGGGAAGGATCCCATCATTTCCAACGTCCGTGGAACTAGTTCCTGAACGTCCCCATTTTGGGAACCTGGGAGATTTTTGGGAGCTTCAACATCAAGAAAATGAGAGCTTGAGAACCAGTTTCCCAAATAGAGAGCTTTAAATTAAAATTCTATTAAATTAAAATGTAAATATTTTTATTCCATTATTACAAATATATAATTTATTACAAATATTTTCATTATATTTATTTAAAATATCACTATAAAGAGACTAAACTACACTAAATATTATTATGTAAACAAATTTAATACTACTCACTTTATAGTTGTGGATATGAAAAAAAATTAATGCATGTGTGTTTTTCTTCAAGCTCGGACTAAACATGAAAGTAGAATAAATCAATACCCTATGCATCACAATCATTTGCTACAGTTTGTTGTTGCTATCAACCAACCATATCATTGATTTTTATTGTATTTCCAAATTTCAAGTGTATCACTATTTAGTTTTTTCCAATCAAAACAAGAATAATGCTTCAAATTTACAAAGATGTTTGAAGTTTATATGTGTAAAATTTAATTTTTAAAAGACATTAAAACTTTATATATGTATTTTCAATTTTGTTTCTCATTTTCTATTTGAATATTAAATTAATAATTTAGATATTGTAGTTGTTACTTGTTGCATAAGAACATAGTTGTCCTGGATTGACCTTCAATTTTATCATTATCTAGGTACATTGTAATTTAAAATATTTTTTTTTATTTTTTTAATATATATTATTGTCACTCCCAACTTCAAGTTTCCTGTAAATTTGAGAGAAACTTCTACTAGTACAGGACACTTATCCACTTTCCTAATTGGAAAAACTCTTGCAACATAACATAAATTAACGGAGCTGATTTTTTAAAAAAATATTTTAATATAATTAAATATTCCAGTGAAAACCGGAATGAAAGCTTAAAAAAAATAATAGAACGGTGAATTTTAATTTATTGACATCCATGTATTTTTTATTTATCCTGTATTTTTTTTTTAATTTTGGCCTTTAGAAAAATTACACAGTACTCAAACAAACGCGTGCAACTCACGAATCAAAATATCTTCTCAGTTGAGAGTTCAAGATCATTTCTCATAGTAAAATTGATTCTGAACACAATCTAATAAGCCCAATGCTTCTATGGATTCCTTTATTTTCAATTTCCGTTTCATATACTTCTACTTGGAGAGCAGTATGACATTGATAACCCCTATCCTGATCAATCTGCATTGAAAATGTTGAGTAATTAGTAATAATTTAACTACATTGGACTACGAACATAGAATCACAATCAATATAATTTGTTCATTGTGCTCTATGCAAACCTGCCTGATCGTTACCATTCCTTCCCTCTGACTTTTGTTTCCAGTTGCAGATGAACAACTCATTAGCATATGTATCTCTAATGCATAAGAATAAGACCTTATCTAAGTTGTAACAAGATACTTTATTAGCAACATAAGAATTCATGACATAATGAAATGTAAGATCAATAAAGTAAATTTTGTTATAATTCTATGATGAGAAACCAATGTCCTTATAAGAAGACAATGCAAAGCATAATATATAACTCAATTATGTAATATATGAGAGATCGACCTTTTCTCACATAAACAATCAACTCATGAAGGAGGGGTTGAAGAAAATCACAACTTGAGAAATATGATTAAAGAGCTAGAAGAAAAACTAACCAACAATTTGACCCTCAGTAATATGGAAAACAAATTGGATATCAAACCCATCAAAGAGGAAATGAATAAGCTAATCGAACTTGACCATGAGTTTAACAAAAGATCCTTGAACCTCATAATTTTTGGTATAAAAGAACAACAAGAGGAGGATATGCTAGCAATAGTAAAAGAATAATTAAATAATAAATCAAAAATTGATACAACTTACCTCATAGAAGCAAAGAGGCTAGGAAAAATAATTGATCACAAAGATAGGTTGATCCATGTCAAAGTAAGTTGTAATGACCATAAATATAGCATACTTAGTAAATCTTTGAGCTTAAAAGGGTCTGAAATATTTATAAATGAAGACCTCGTTCCTGAAGACCAAGATGAATTAAGGAAGTAAGTTCAAAATGTAAAAGAAGCCAGGAAAGAAGGAAAATGAACAATAATTAGAAATCGAAAAGCTATTGTTAGGGATAGAGACCAAAAGGATAATAATAAATAGGAATTTGGGACATTCGAGATCCTTTTTTGGAACTGTCATCGCTTTCCATGGCGCAAAGGTCCTATGATAAGTTGGATCCCGAATGATATTGATATTATATGTCTAATTGAAACTTGAGAGCATGAGGAGTCTAAGGTCCCTAACATAGAAGGATTTTTCTTGTGGTCGACATGGAACAAAAAATCCCACCATAGAGGGATAGGAAGCATAGCTTGTTATATTAGAAAGAGCATTTCTCCTCACATTCAACTTCATAAGATTGACCCTATCAATCAATACATTTGTGTAGAAATTTCAGACACCAATGCTAAGAAGATGTATATAGAAATTTGTTATTTTGCACCTATTAATTCTACTTTTTATAAGAAAAATAATCTAGATAACAATTGTCCCTATAATAATTTAGAACAAGATATTTATAGTTTGAAAAATGAAGGTAATATCCTCCTGTTATGAGACTTTAATGTTATGACTGCAACTAAACAAGCTACTCTTTCAAGTAGTGATTCCAACCATAATCCTTTATGGCTAGATAAAGACCTTGTTTTATCTGATAGATACAAAAGAAGCTCTGAAGACCTAATTGAGAATTTGTTTTGTACTAAGTTGGTCAAGCTCTACAGCTCTCAAGACCTAATAAATTGCAATGGAGTAATGAAGTGGTCAAAATCCAACCAAACGACTTGTATTCATGGGCTAGGTAGTAGTGTTGTAGATTATGTGATATCCGATATCCCTATTTCCAACCAAATAGAAACTTTTGACCTTTTAAATGACCATGAGCCTGACTCTAATCATAAACCTTTAACCCTAACTCTAAACTTGTCCATGCATAGGAGCGTCATTGAAGAGAATTATGATAATCAAAGAAATTTTCGCTTGGACAAAAGCAAAGTTGACATTTTATTAAAGGATTTAAATAGTAAATTAAATCTCCTAACTTATAAGGACAACATTGAAGAACTCTATCAGAATTTTACAACTACCCTTTCCACTTCTATTAACAAGTTCTCTTTCGAGGTGTCCTATAAAAAGAATAATAGAACGACCAACCCTTTGTATGATAAAGAATGTAAAATCGCTAGGAAATCCATTAGGGATGCTTCTAATGAGTCATTAAAACTCGATAAGATCAATACGTACAAAGCCCTAATTAAAAGGAAAAAAAGACACTATATCAATAAAAGGCAAGAGCAACTTTCACAACTATATAAGTTGGATCCTAAGAAGTTTTGGAGCCAAATTCTAAACTGCAATACTAAATAAAATAATAGGATTCCCTTAAGGGACTGGAATTCCTACCTTAAAAATATTTACGAGTTCCCTAATGCCATGTACACCATTCCTATTGTCCCTACAAAGGAAGAAGTTTTTTCTTTAGATGACATAGAGTTTGGGGTTAAGTGGCTTGCAAATGGGAAAGCTAAGGACATTGAAGGCTACCAAGCTGAAATTTTTAAAATCGGAGGGCCAATCCTGATCTCTCACATACACAAGCTCTTCAATTCAGCAGTCAAGCAGGGCTTCCCTAAACCCCAGACGCAAAGCCTCATTGTTACTATTTTTAAAAATGGGGATCTCAACAGTCTCTCTAATTATAGAACCATTATGATTAGCTCGATTTTAGCCAAGCTTTATGGAATTATTTTGGAAAAAAAGATTAGCCTTTGGCTAGAAAGTCACGGTAAAAGAGCTAAAGGCCAGACCGGGTTTAGGAGATATCATTCAATTGTGGACCATCTTGTTACCTTTAGGATCATTGCAGAGGAGTTCCGCAATACTAAAACCAATCTTTTTTGTTGTTTTGTTGACTTTAGAAAAGATTTTGACATGGTTCCTAGGAAAACCCTTTGGAATAGGTTGGAAGAGATAAAAGTTCCTCTCGAGTTGAAGGTTGTTGCAATACAGATGTATGAGAATGTTATTGCTAAGTTTAAAAATACTAAGGGCTGGTCAAAAGAGATTAACTGCAATATCGGAGTCAAACAAGGTTGTCCCTTGTCCCCTACCCTTTTTGGCATATACATTGACAAGTTAAAAGATTGCTTGGAAAAAACAGGTTGTGTCGGCCCTACTCTCACTGATATAGTCATCAATCTTCTTCTTTATGCCAATGATATCGTTCTTATGGCAAGGAGTCCCCGTGATATTGAAAACCAACTAAGAATCCTCAAGGATTTTTGCTCCAATATGGGTATGATTGTTAATATTGATAAGACTAAGGTCATGATTATTAAATCCAATAAGATCCCTTATGATACCTTCGTATATGACAACAACAACTTGGAGGAAGTGACTTCATACAAATATCTTGGAATTGATATTCACTACAAACTCAATTGGAATTATAGCATTGAGAAAAGGATTATTGGGGGATGGAAAGYTTATTATGGGCTTGAAAACAGTTGTAAATCACTTGATCTTTGGAGTTGGGATAAGAATAAACTCCTCTTTGAGACTCTTGTTACACTTGTTATTCTTTATGGATGTGAAGTATAGGGCTATAGTATCTCTCGTGAATCCTAGAGAAAGATAGAGCAAATACAAAATAATTTTATAACCTATAATATCAAAATTAAAGGAAATACACCCTATCCCATCCTCCTCTTAGAAACAAGTCTCTCCCCCATTGAGAGCATGGCTATGACTAGATACCTAATGTATAAGAACAAGTTAAACAACATGGAAGACAAGAGGCTTTCTAAAATTGCTTCAAAATTGAGTCATAACCACCATCGACTCAAGCGAGGATGTCATAAAGATGTGTGGTCTTGGATAAACTATTGGGGAACCATGGAAGACACCATTTTGCAGAATAATGATACTATTAAAAAAAACATCAAATCAAAATTTAAGGAGAAAATGTGGTGTGATAAATAGTTGGAGGAAAAAAGAAAATTAAGGTATTACAAGGATGTAATAAACCCTAATCTAAAAGATCAAAATTATCCATTTGTTTTTCCAAGTGTAAAGAAAAAAATAAACATTGCTAAGATAAGAACAAATTCTCACGAGCTCCATAGTGAAACCAGGCTTTGGTCAATTCCTAAAACACCATGGGATGAAATAGTGTGTCACCTTTCTCTTAGATTGTCCAGCCTATACTCATATTAGATCTCATTTTCAAAATATTTGTCACGCTACCAACCTTCCTAACCTCTTAACTCAACAAAAGTATGGTGATCTTGAAACGCTTCTTTTAATGTTTTTTGAGCACAAAAACAAAATTATAAAGAATCCTAAGTAATCACTTACCCTCTTAAGGTCCTATAAACCAATTCGGTCTTAGTGGACATTAATCATTATCATCATCATATTTAAATTAATTTTAATGAGTCAAACTTTTAAATTTTTGATAAAATATTATTTAATTTATTTTAATTTTTATTTAAACATATTCAAATTAATTTTAATTGATCAATTTTTTAAAATTTTGATGAAATATTATTTAATTTACTTAAATTTAGTTTGTTTTATTTTTAATGGTTATGATAAAAAAATATGAAAAAAAACAAATAAATTGAATTTTATAAGTAGTTTTGATATTTACCTACAATCAATTTGTTTACAAATTTAATATCACATCACACTTATATATGGAAGATTTATTTTACAATGGTATTTTGTATATTTCAGATATAAAGAGGAAATATTTTTTTTTATTGTGGACACATATGTATACAGTGATTATTACAGGATCATAAATTGTATTAGAGATAAAAGCTGATAAACTTTTTGATTGTTGTTTAA
>ML830196.1:56682-70910 GCA_009831015.1 Picea engelmannii | reverse complement strand
ATATATATAGGAATCCTAGATTACATTTTGAAAGCATCATGTAATGAATAGAAGACTAATGAATGAATAAAGGAGTATGTTTGATTGAATAGGCTTGGTTGGATCCATGTTAAGAAAAGGCAGTGAGGCTCTTAAAGATAACTCAGCTAGGCTGAAAAGTCCCAAGCGGTGTAGAAAGAATTGGAAGAAGAGGAGAGCCCCTAATTCCTTTCTTCCTATGTGTGATGTTTCCTCTGGAATGAGAAAGTTGATTTTCTAATGAAGGTAAATGTTTTGACACCATAGTGATGATGATTGTATTACTACAAAAACAATTGAGAACTGTCTGTATTGCATTCATGGAAACCCTTGAGGATAATGTGATGAAATGCATAAAGATATGCTAGGACATTTTGAAGAAGTTTTATGGATTTGAATGTTATGATACATGCATTTTAATTGATATTACAACTAATGATGCATGTTGTGTATAGAAAGGAATTGGAACTGTTGATGGGCAACCTCAAGAAGAGGAGGACCATGGGAAGGTTGCGGTCGAACTATTGTTGACAAGACTGTGAAAATCCCGCTAAAGCACTGTTGATGAGGTAAAAATCAGAAAGAGGGTGCTAGTAGCCAAGAACATGTATAAAAATGTTCATGTTTATGTGGCTCAAGGTATGAAAAGATTTGGGTGAGAGTCCCTTTTGAAATATTTATTGTCTCATGTTATGCACAAAATTTTGAAAGAGCAGTTGTATGCCATGGATACCCAAGTAGGGTATGATTCAGGAAGGAGAACTCGAATGTTGGAGGTGTGAACCTCTAGAAGTGAAGATTGATTGTATGATGCAGCAACATCTGAACCAAATGATCTATGTTGACTCAAAAGGGTAAAAAACATTTACTAGGAGATCGTAGAAATCCCTTCGATCAACTACATATCGAGATCGTGAGGATCGCAAAAGAAAACCCTGGTCGAATCAGGTTAATCGAGAGCTTGACAGAGGAAGTGAACACGAGTCCTTCATCGGAAGGAAACCGATCTTAGTCGTAAGATCGATTTCAATATTCACTGGAGTTAACGGATCAAACACTAGTCGTTCGATAAGATTGATGATCCATATTCATTACGGAGATCGAATGGGCACACGAGTTAACTACAGAGCCTATGCTCGTAATTTAAATTCAATGTAGCCTTGTTTTGAGTTTGGGGTCCAATCGTAGATTGGACAACTCGTATTGATTGTGGAGCGCGAAGGCAGAATTGACAGGTGCACTAGTTCACGACCCACAATCAACCAACATCATTGATCTCGTCAGGGTGGATGATCAACAACCACGATTAAAAGAGTTGGGCGAGCACTTTCTAGATTATGGAGATTGAACTCTCCGATAAAGAGCGAACACATTGGAGATTCTGCAATCACTGTGAACCGTTGATATATGAACGATCGTTGAGAGGACCTGCAAGGAACCCACACGTTAATGCCACCCAAACTCGTACCATGATTGGGTTTTGTGGTTGAATTTGGAAAATCAAGGCTCTACTCTGAGTCTAGATTCTCGGTCAAATACTTCTATGTCGGTATTGTTGTATTTGGAATCGTATGGTTTATAATTGATCTAGGGATAAGATCGATGACCCGTATTCATTGTGGGGAAGGCTTATGCATGCGGATTAATGTCAGGAGCTGTACCCATAAATTAAACTCAATATAGTTTTGTTTTGAGTTTGGGGGTCCGATCAAAGATCGGACGACCCATATCCATTGCGGAGATCAGAAGGAGAATTAAATCGTGAGCTAGTTGAGGTTTCGCAATCCCTTGCAGCCGTTGGATCTGGGGAAAGACAAATCTTCATCGTTGAATTGCAGACAAGGGGTTTAGCCAAGATCATAACACCCGAACATGGGAGCTGAAAGGGTAGCGCCTGAAAATAATAGAGCTAAGGTCACATCTCTCAATCGCGTGGAGAGAAAACGGAGTCCATCCGGGTTGTCAAGGAAGGTAGTGTTTGGCACTCTACGTTAGACAGTGGTGGCGGGGACTGGTTCTATGTGAATAAAATGTGCTCATAGTTAGCACGTTGCATGGAATGTATTGAGGGAATGCATGTTGCATAAGAGGGAAGGGAATGGATTTTTTAGTAAAGAAGGAGGACCTTCCAATGTTTTACTTACATTATGTAAGCGTTGAAGGAAGACAAATTTGGGTGGCCATGAGTGTTGGCACCCTGGTTATTAATGAAGGAAGAACGCTTAAGGGCATTCATGTGAAAATTTTGAGTTTCATGTGTACTGATTTGGGATCGTGATTGGCCTATAGCAGGAAGCATGGTCCTGCTATAAGAGTGAATGAAAATTAATAAGCCATATGGTTAAGAGGTTGGTTAAATTCCAACACACCATGGCCAAGTACTGGTCATAAAGTGTGGCAAACTTGAAATCATTGCAAGGGTGCATTGGGTATGAATGTGGCCACGAATATTGGCACATTCATTAAAGTCAATTGATATCTGAATTTCATTTTGAAAAATTTGGTAGGCTGAAATGATGCATAGGTAAGGGATGATATTTCCTTTTTCTTTGTATCTTTGGATACATGAAAATGACTAGGACTGTTAGTATGCATGATTTTGAAAAGATAATGTGCATGAAAACTAACAATTTGTTTGGCTAAGGAATGTTGAGATTGCAAGAAGAAAAGGGTCTTGGATATGGCAGTGTTGTAAGCCCATAAGGAAGACCAATTGCCTACTGAGCCAAACTGCAAGGAATGGTATTTTCCTTTTTGAAAAAGTGAATTTGATTTTAGTATGCACAATATTGAAATTGTTTGTGAGCCACTGCAAGTATGTGACGAAAATATAATGTGCATGAGAACTAACAATTTGTTTAGTTGAGGAATGAATTGCAGGAAGAAAAGGTCTTGGATAGGGCAGTGTTGTAAGTCTTTAAGGAAGACCAAAATCGCCTGCTGAGCCAAACTGCTATGGGAAGGAAAGTCCCATAAATGGTGGATCTAGTTCCGTGCGGAACAGATCTGAAAATAAATATCGAACTGGAAAATCTGTGGGTGACAGATTTGCAATAAAAATTCTGAATTTGAAATTTATGATGATGTCTCATAATTTTAGTATGCATGTGTTACAAGTGAAACAAAAAGGTCTGTCCAGGGAGGACAAATGAAGGTTGTCAAGTTGAAAAGACTGAAAGAGGCCATTGTTGAGACATGAGAACCCCGTGGTGATTCATGATCGCCTGGAATATGTTGTGTTAAGGTAACACAAGCCAGAGGGATGCCTCGACAGAGCACGTCTGAGGGACACCTCAATTGTAAGGCTCGATGAAGTCTCTGAAATTCTTCTTGTGCGAGAAAGCCTTGGCCAGGAAAGATGGATCGCCCGAGGAACTGTATAGTAGAGAAGAGGATCCCTGAGCCTGTGCCTGGAGGGTGAGTGACCGTAAGGGAGAGGAGAATCTGATAGTTCTTGTAAACCATTGATTGGGATTATGCACACAATGGGTATGTCTGGGAAAAACAATGAGCCTGGATAACAAGACAACCATGTGGATACAAATCCACAAACTGCACAGATAAGTATTGTGTTAGATTATGAAATTTTTTTTAGAAATTTTATGCAACAGTAAGATGTTTTCACATAAAATTGTGATTAATATGCTTGTTTTCCCAAAATTATTGAAGGCAGATGACGAAGGCCAAATGTCCGGAAAGGACCTGACCAAGAAAGAGGATCAAGATTTATGAAACAACTGAATGAGAAAGACATGATAGATGTTTCTGAGAAAGAACACCGAGGACAATGTTCCTTTAAGGGGGAGGGAATTGTAACACCCATGTTTCCCCCAGCTTGTAATTAATCATAAAATTGGATTACCATGCTAAGGCATGTGGATGATGTAAATGTATTATTTTTAAATTGCCCATAACTGACTGTTGGGGGGTGAAGCCTTGAAGTACGAGCCATGATATCTCTAGAGAAAAGAATCAATTAATGAAGGAAAGGACTGGTGGTTGAATAATCAACCACCCCCATGAATGGAAACATGGGTTGTCAAGCCGAAGTACCACAGAAACCTGTAGACCCGATCTTCCTTATGACAGAAGGAACCGGATAGGTCGGAAAACCCTCCAAAAAGAAGGAAGATAACCGTAAGATAGACAGATGGAAAGAGGAGAGACAAGAGACGAGAGTGCAAGCTCGTAAAGGAGATGCGTGAATCGAAAGGGAGAAGAGAACACAACCTTAAGGACCCGAATGTGATCTTGATGCTGAGGAAGCATCCGATAAACCTCGCAGGGTCGTTGTGATAGAGAGAGTCTCTCTGAGAGATGGCGTAAATTCCCTAGTGATATCATGGTTTGGCACAGGGGTGACCAGAGTGCTAAGAATGAATGCCTCTAAGCCTATGGTTGGGTGGAAAGGCACACACCCACAGTCAGTTAGTTGGATGCAACCTGTAATAAATAAGTGTTCTCATACCCCGTAGAATTGAGTTGTACCTATGTAATAAAATGGGATATACTGTGAATGACCTAGGGATTTGCATGTTTTCTTAATGGTTATACTGTATCTCTTTATTCTAGTTTAAATTGTCTATTTAAGCGAGTATGGAATTGTCTAATTGTACATGTAAATGCCTGAGCCCGTGGTGTCTTAAGTTAAAATCTGTGAACTGTGAGTTCGTCGACCTTGGGCATAGTTTCATGTATGCATATCGACACTACCAATCGTTCTGAGTCTCCTGGAGGAAGGAGTCTGCTAAGCTCAGGAGAGGTAGTGCATGTAGGCACAGGCTCTCTGCGAGGCGAGTAGAGGTCGAGAACCACTTAAGTTCTAGAGTTGATGAAGGAGTGCAAGGGGTGTGTAGAAGACCCTTCTAAGTGTTAAGTTCAGGAGAAAGAGCGCAAAGCTCTTAATTTATTCATAACTGATGAAGCTCATGAAGGATAGTGAGATTGAAGTATCGAAAGGAAAGGTTCCTTTGTATGGAAGACGAACGAACGAGATCTGTTCAGGAAGAGCCAAGGTCTGTTGTGATCGTTGGATATGGAAAAGAATGCGGGAGTTAACCCCTTGAGCTCTTCGGACTTCACAAGTTCGAAAAATTGAGCAAGTTCGTCGTAAGGGAGGTAAAATCCCCGAAGCCTCAAGTTAATCTGGGCCTTAGATCTGAGGATGCCCGGGAGCCATCCCGACCATTAGATCTAGGAGGTAGTTAGTTCGAAGTTAACCATTTTGGGAGAATAGAGGCTTAGTAATGCCCAAACCCCCTAAGAACGAAGTAGTGAAGTAATGTGGACCATGGATTTATGGATCCTTCGGGACCCACCTCAATCGTCAGATCTACGAGTTCGAAGTTCGTGTATCGGGAGAATCGCGTGTTAGCGCGGCCAAGTCTTCCGAAACCTGAAGTCGCGAAATGATCTGGACCGTGGATCTTTGGATCCTTCGAGATCCTTCTCGACCGTCCGATCTATGAGTTCAGAGTTCGCGCTTCGGGAGAATTGCGAGTTGGAGTGACCAAAATCTCTGAAGGCGAAGTTACGAAGCGCTCAAGAGCTAAGCCCCAGGTCATAGCACGAGGTCACATTTGAGAAGGACCTAGCATGGAGGGCTAACACCTGTTGCTCAAATCCTTCAAAGGGGCCAGGAAAGAGCCCACGGGTTTGGAAGAACCTGCAATATGAAGAAAGGGGAACCTAGAGAGAGTTAAGGAAAGCGAAATTTTGATGCCCTATTCCTTAAACTCCTTTTTATGGTTGGGTGTGTTACAAAACCCCTTCCTGAGACCGCTTGAGGATTTAAAGAAACAAGACGAAGCATCGTTGATCAAGACTACGAAGGAGGAAAACTGTAAACCTTCCATTATCCAATTGACCATTTTTAGGGACATGCCCATCTAAAGAAGATCCAAGTGTAAAAAGGTCCAATTGACTCTGTCGTAATCCTCAGAAAAGTCCAATTTAAGGATTGTCACCTTAGCATTCTTTTTCTTTATAGAGTGAAACACTTCTTGTGCTACTACAACCACGTCATGTATTTGTCTATTCTGCAGAAAATCGACGACAGATAAATTCTTGACAAATTGACTCATTAAATAATAGAGTGTCATCGGGTCTAGATTTTTCCAAGAGGCCTTTACCATAGCTCGTAAATCCTCTTCCTCTAACCATACCTGACTGATATTTAATGACTCCTGGGGAGTTTCCATGTCCAAATTTAACTTAAGGATGATTGGAAGATGATCTGAGCTTCCTCCTTCCCCCATCATTGATTTTAAAAGGAAACTGGACGTCAAGAAGGATTCTAGGGTTAAATACTTGTCAAGCCTTTTTTCAATGGCTTCTAACCCTGTTCAAAAGTTATGCCAGGTTGGTGTGATCTTGACTGGTTTGACATCGAATAGGTGAAGGTCTTCCATGAGAGAGAGAAAAAAACCACTCTGACTGTCCACCCTTGGGTTTCCCACCCATACTTCACACAAAGAGAGGGAGAAATTTAAATCTGCTCCCACCATCGTAAAAGGGTCACAAAATGCTCTTGCATATGTCAATTCCTCCCAATAGGGGACCCAATCAACATAGGGTCCATACACATTAAGTACCGTGAAAGAAAAATCTATATCTTTAACCTTCAATTTGACTGAAATTGTTGATTTATAAGAGGATGAGGCTATGGCTTTGCAAGAGGATATCCATCCTGTGATCAAGTCCCTGATTGTCTATCAACATTGAGTGTACTGAAAGACCAACTTTTTCGCCATGGAGCTAGTGTTTCCATATCTTTCTCCCTAGAACACATTGTCCCCTGAATTAGAACTACTTCTGGCTTTAGGATCAGGAGTAGCCTCTTGAGGGATAATTTCTTGCGGGGCCCCCTACCTCTCTCGCATTGAAGAAGAGAAGTATCATTGCATGGGGGCATTAAGGGCACTCCCTGCTCTTATATCTACAATTGCTTTCTCTTGTGCCTTGAGTAGATGAGATTTTTTTCCCACGAGGTTTTGCTACGGAGGATTCAGAGTGAAACCCCTCATTCGACGGGGGGGAGATCCTTTGGGATACTCTTGGATCGTAATGCGTATCTATTAGAGGGAACTTCCTTCGAAGCGATTTTCAGATATATCTTATGTTTAAAAATACTTTAAAATAAATCTCATATTAAAAATAATTTTGTTTTCTCACATATAAATACTTTATAATAAAACTCCCTGGATCCTGACCGAAATGCGATATTATCTCTCCTTCCTGCTCCTACCAAGACTCTGGATGAAGACTTTAAATATCTTGGCTTTTACCTTAAACCGAACAATTATAGGAAAAATGATTGAGACTGGTTGCTCAGTAAAATTCAAGCTCAAACATCTCTGTGGGTTCACAAATTGTTATCTATAGGAGGCAGATTGTAATTGTTGAAAGCAGTACTCCATGGAATTCCAGTCTACTGGAACTCTATTGTGGTAATCCCCAAAGAAATCCTTAATAAAATCCAAAGTCTATTCTCACAATTTTTGTGGCTAGGACATAAAAAAGGCCCTCATCTCGCTAAGCGGTATTTGGTAGCTTCGCCTAAAGAATTCAGAGATTGGGAAATTAAGGAAATCCACTTGTTTGCTCGAGCGTTGGCAGGGAGAAACATTTGGAGGTTAACCTGAGGAGAATCTCTTTGGACACGAGTCTTTTCATCCAAATATTATCCAAATCTAACCATAAGTGATTGGTTCCAATCTTCGAACAAATCCAACAAAGGTTCTATAGTTTGGAAAGCCCTGGTTAATGATTTTCCTGTGGTTGGTTAGTGGAAGGCCTGGAAGGTAGGGAATGGCAGGAGCATTTGGAATGGTAAAGATCCTTGGTTTGGAGGTGGTGACATTGACACAAGCCTTAGCCAATCTTTCTATCCTAAATCTCAATGAAGCTAAATCAAGCACCCCGCAGCCTAGAGGACACACTAGGTGGATCTCTACTAATGCTTTAAACCTCCCCGTGGATCTATCAAAAGAATGAACTCGTATGTTGGTAAACTTTGTGAAAACCACATTACAATAGATGAAGATTTGGATGATGTATTGGTATGGACGAAAAATTCTAAGAATGGTTCCTTTACAACGAAACTCAGTTATAAAGCCTAGTCTGAATTACCGTTCACTGGAGGTAAAAGATGGTGGTGGGGACAGTTGTGAAAAATTCATGCTCCACTCAGATGCAAACTCACTCTATGGCTCGCACTAAAAAACAAATTGTTAACCTTGGAGAATGTTATTAAGTGGGGCTTGTAAGGGCCCAATTGGTCTTCTTTATGCAAAGCTAACTCTTAATCTATTTCTCATTTATTTATTTATTTCCTGTATGCAACCTAGGTTTTCCATAATGTAATGGAAAATATTCAGGACAAAATTGATTGGAATAAAAGAAATCTTGAGATCTATGTAAAAGAATGGCTTATGGATCGGTCAATGAAGCTTTATGCAGGTTTACCAAGTATCTTAATCAACAATATGTGGTGGGCTCACAACATAAACATATTCAAAGATAAGTTAGTGTGTCTGAAAGTAACAATGACTCTTAAAGTTAGGAAAGCAATGTAATTTAAAAACAAGTCAAAGATAATGAATCAATGCTTCCCACTCCTCCCAGAAATCGATTACGAATCCCCGTGGGGGTATTTTGATGGTGTCATTCAGAGGCACCCTCCAAATTGCGAAGTAGGGGTGGTTCTTTTCATCAGTCACAACCACTACATTTTTATTAGATATGCTCCATGCCCAGGCTCCAATAACATAACATAACTCATAGCTTTATGGAATCTCCTCGAGACACCCAAGGAAAAAAATGTCAGGAAGCTACAGGTGATGGGAGACTCCAAGCTTGTGATAGACTGGGCTAACGGGAAAAATTCGGCACAAGATATAAGATTAAAAATTATCATGTGGGATATCAATTTAGCTCGCCATTCCTTTGAATGGTTGTCTTTCATTCACATCCTTCGAGAATTGAACACAAAAGCAAACAAATTGTCCAAAGAAGCACAAAGCCTTTCAACATGAGCTTTCAAATACTACGAATTCCTCAAAGGGGAGGAAATAGAAGCCATGGAATTCTAGTTTTAACACAACTTACTCTAGCTTTGGATTTATGTTAGTAAATATTAGAAGGGCCTCTGATATTGTAAATAATTCACAATGGACTGAAAACTTTTGATAGCAGTGGAACTAGATTCCTCTTGGGGAAGATCGATTTGTTTGTATATTCGACTATGTTTTGACTAAAATAACTAGGTTTCTAGACTGAGACATGTATTACACTTCTTATGATAATAAAAAAAAATTATTCCAAAAAAAATGCTTTATAATAAATCTCATTTAATATTAATAATAATTCATATTTAATATTATTTATTAAATAATAGTATAATAAAAAATCCCATTAACAAAGAATGCCATTATTGAATTTTATTTAATTCCATTCCTTTTGATGCCAATTAATTCTAAGATCCAATGCATGTTAAAAGTTGAATGTTCCTAATTCAATTAATTTCACTATTCCAAGTTCAAACTCAAACACTGGAATTTTGAAGTCGTACAACTCACATCTCTTGTAAAGAGTAAAACTTGCTTTCGAAAATTTATTAAATAATTTTAAAATTCATGAAAATATACCAACAAAATGGAATTGGTAGGAAATCTTTTTTTAAAAGATAATTTAAAATTAATTTTTTTTATAAATATAATAGTTTAAAATTAAATATAATTAAATAGATACTAAAATTTATATAAAATAGGGTTTGGGAAACTTGAGTCGCAGAGCCTCGGATTTTTTTTGATCATGCCTTCTAGTTTTCATGGCTCTTCTTTTTTGAGTGGTCACGATAGTGCTAGTTCCGTTCACGCCTTGGAGAAGCCTGGTCTCGTCAAGTGGGTGTTATCTCCTTTGCCTCCTCCTTTTCGCCTGGTTTGTGGCCACCCTTTCCTTTGGACGGATCGGTTTTTCTTTTGCATGCTCGGTGAGATGTTTGGTGGTTGTGTCCCCTTGTGCGGATCTGTTTTGTTTGGGGTGTGCTACCATGCATGTGGGTGTGTCGTCCGATGCATTTTTCTCTGGTTTGTAGCCTCATATCTGGTTTTTTTGGTGCATGTTCCGTCGTCTTCAGGATTTTGGTCTATTTTTGCTTCAGCCTTTAGTGTGCGCAAAGGTTTTTCGAAAGTTTTCTTAGGGGTTAGAACTCAAAAATACATCCATGCTAGTACGTTAAGGGCTTGATGCAATGTCAAGGTTTTCTCGGTGGTCTTGGTGGCTGGGGGTCCCTGTGCTCCCCTTTGGTTCTAGGTTTTGTGTGGAGTGGATGATGGGGTTTATGTTTCTTTGTCAGGGTTTGAGTTAGAGCTTTGAGGTCCCTCTTTTATGGGCGTGCAATGTTGATTTTTGGAGCTCGGGTCAGCACTTTGAGGTCCGTTTAGGATGTGTGGTTTCTAGTTTTCTCTTATATGGTTGCAGGTTCTCTTGTTTTGTTGTCCCTCCAGATCCAGATATTGAGGGGTTTATTTGCCGCTCTGGCCTAGTCCGTCCAAGTTCTCTTCTGGTTTGCCTCTATTGTTTCTTCTTGGTTGAGATTGGTGGTTATTTTCTTTATAGACTTCATTTGTACTGGGGCCGCTTTTAGAGGGCCATTTTTGCTACGTCTTTCTTCCTCTTGGGGTTGTAAGCTTTTTTAGATTAAATGCATGCTCTATGTATGCATTATTCAGAATATAATTTTTATTTCTTTTAAAAGTTATGCTTTTTTACTTCGGAATTTTTTTTTATATAAAATAATTTTATAAATTGTTGATATTCTAAATTAAATATTTTTAAATTTATCTTATATAAATTCAATTGCATTTTGTAATATAAATGATGGTCATGGTCAGTATGTAGTCATTATTACAAGAAGAAGGTTAGACTTTTTAGATTTAACCTATACAAAATGTTAATATTTGATATTTGTATTTTATAATTTAAATGCTACTGCATAATAACAATTGGGGTATGAGAGGGGCGGTAGGAGGGGGAGGGGTTATCTATGACCCCGTTGAATTCTGGGAACTAGTCTACACCTGGGGGCTAGGAGAAGAAACCAACAAAATCGCAGAATCTCTAAGTCTATGGCAAGGACTCGCCCAAGCCCGGAAGCTAGCTATCAAGGAAATTATGGTGATAGGAGACTCTCAGATTTTAATCCAAACTATGGTCACCAACTCACTGCCAAACCAAATGAAACTCCATCAAATCTTCAAGAAAATTCTGCGACTTTCAAATTTCGTCCAAAAGATCGATTTTTTTCATGTGCTTCGTCAACTGAATGGCGAAGTAGACCAGGCTGCAAAAGCAGCCACCTGCTTGAGCAAGGGCCAACTCTCCCTCAATGGGACCTTGTTCTTCGACCTTCTCCCGTAATGACATGTGGCAAGCGATCAATTGGTCATCTCGAGGTAGGTGGCACTCGGATCTCCCCAGTGTCTTGACTCATGGTAGCTCTCTCACATCACTCCTATCCGTCCCCTCCCTCACGCGATCATACTTTATCCCTCAGCTCGCGTCCTCTCACCATTCCTCGCATGATCCTCCCCTCACGTCCCTCATGTCACTCTGCATTGTGCCCATCCCCTTCCCGCATGGCGCTCGAGCGAGGCCCATTCGCTCCATGGCGACACACGTTCGAGGTGGTGTTAAAACTTGGAAGGTCGCGACTTGTTCTTGCCTGTCTTGCCCATTCGATACTGCCTGGTCCCTCGGCTGGATTTTTCTCTCAGCTCCTCCCCCAGCTCGCTCAATGGCTTCCAGTTCCAACTCCGCCTCCCCCCCTAATCCTCCCCCCTCTCTGGAACTTGAAATATGCAAGTTGAAGCACATACTCAGTGCGCACAGAGGATTTCTGCTTCGACTGGATGGGGAAGGTGGCCAGAGATTCGAGATGGTCGAAGAAGACTTAATCCAACTCAGGGAGGAAGCAGTCGAAGCTCTTACGTATACAACGCAACAAACTAATAACAAAATTGTTGAATTGGCGACAATAATCGAAAAGCTAGAGCTCCAAGCCACCAGATCGAATTGCCAGACATACGCAGGTGCGAAGGCTTCACCGAGGGCAGGCTCCTCCATCCCTGACCAAAAGGTTTAATTATGTTATTCCTCAGTCTTGAAACTAGCCCTTTTTTGGTTCTCTGGCAATTTCTTTGTAAGCAAGATTATAGCCTCTTTTTGAAAATCAGGCAGACACATTGTAAGCAGGTTCTCAGCCTGTGTTTAGCCAATTTTTGGATTCTAGGATGGTATGGGAATTCCGGGGCTTTATATCAGGGCCGTCTTAATTGTAATCTTGGATCCCATGCATAGGATGCATGGCTGAATTTTGTAGTTTTTCTCACAGTGGCCACACCACTGCTTTTTTAATATATAAACCACTTTCTTGTAAAAAAAAAACAATTGGGGTATGAGACCCCTTTCTTTGTGGGACAAGGGACCCCTTTTTCAACACTAATTTGAATGTTAAAGTTTATGGAGGTGTACATAATCTACCTCCTCCAGATTTGAACATGTGACTCCTTAAGAAAAAATACATACAAAATGTTAATATTTGATATTTTTATTTTATAATATAAATGCTACTGCATAATAACAATTGAGGTATGAGACCCCTTTCTTTGTGGGACAAGGGACCTCTTTTTCAACACTAATTTGAATGTTAAAATTTATGGAGGTGTACATAATCTACCTCCTCTAAATTTGAACATGTGACTCTTTAAGAGAAAATACATGTTCTTAAATATTAATCCCACTCAAATTCTACATAATTTCAATAGGAATGTGGTTTTTATTGTATATAAATAAAGTAGATAAGCTTATTTTCATTTAATTTAATATTTTTTTTTGTTTGTTAATTTGTGCGAGACCTGTTGGCTACGCGATTAACCTGTGGCTTGAGAAACCACGACTCAGGGGCATTTAAGCCGTCAAAATCACTCGGGGATCGCACCCGGCCTGAGCCACACCAACCCTTAACATGGTTGGATTTTTTGTCCCCGCGGGTTTCGAACCGATGACTTTAACATCACGGAGTGGCTTAACAACACACTCCATCACCAACTATCCTACACCTTGGGGACTTCATTTAATTTAATATTGATGTTTAGAAATAACAAAAATTAATTAAACATGTTCGAAAAAATAAAATATAAAAAAGAGAAAAAAAAATGTATAGCATTGGCTCAAGGAGTCCAATAAAGATACAAATGAAACTTAACACTTAAAAAAATATGAGAAGAGATTTCTCTTATAAATTAAATTCAAGTAAATAAATGGAGTGAACTTGTATTTTAAGTAGATTTTCAATTTTAAATTGTATCTCCTTAACACTTAAAAAAATATGAGAATAGATTTCTCTTAAAAATTAAATTCAAGTAAATCAATGGAGTAAACTTGTATTCTAAGTAGATTCTCAATTTTAATTTTAAATTGTATAAAATATGTGAGATCAAAGATACTTACAAAAGTTATGTATATATACTTCAAGGCAATAACTTTTGAGGAAATTCACATAACTTTTCTTCATTTCGAGGATGACACCTGTCTAAATTTTGTAAAAATTCTAGGCTTTTATCAATAGCATGGTTATTTAAGAGTCAAAACATGTTACGGGGAGAAAAACACCCTTCAACATAAACCACTAAGACTAAACCCAATCTATATATAATTATTTTATTTAAAGTTATATATATATATATATATATATAAACCACCAAAACTTATATTATTTTAAATAGAATAAAATTGTTTTTCAATAGTTTATCAAAATTCTAAAATATTAATTATTTCTTTCTATCTTAATTTAAAAAAACATAATCATAAAATATTTATAATAAATATATATATATTTTTATAAAAATTGAAAATGTATACCACACACTAATTATATCACCATTGACCATTGAAATAGAAATAGGTTAATATTTATGTTAAATCGTCACATTACACAATAATTCCAAACCTAACTATAAATATTACAAATGATTATATCACCATTGACCATTGAAATATAAATAGGTTATTGGAAACGCAATGTTCCTGCCATTGTTATGTTGATGTAGAATAATGAAAAGGCACAAAATCATTTGTTTGTTTCCATTACCCTGTAAATCATATTTAACAATGTTGATTGCAATATGCATTTAATGCCCATCAACATC
>ML830196.1:24788-56582 GCA_009831015.1 Picea engelmannii | reverse complement strand
TGGTTTATGTGGCTGGTTGAGGGAGAGTGGGCAACTGTAGGTAAAAAGTTTTTTGAAAGGATTGACTTGGCGGGAAAGGTCTTACTCCAGGACGCAAGCTCGTCTACTTTGTCAAACAATCCTTCCTGTTCCCAGATGACCTCATCTGAAGGTTTCATCAGTTGTTTGGTTAGAGACTCCATGATGAGCTATGTGGTCCACCTCCTTTAAGCTTGTAAGCATGGCAGAGCACTCTGGACCTGTGCCTGACAAGGAAAGTTGGAAGGAGGTTAAAAGTCCGAGAAATCAGTATAATATACTTGGTCACAGTCCTGTAACTGCCTGTCTGTAGCAGCAAAGTATAGTATTAAAAGGAAGGCTAAAGACAAAATAACTCTTTTCAAGAAGGAGAAAACGCTTTGAGGGGGTAGATGGGACCGGAAACCGGGCGGCTATCAGGCAGTAGAATAAAAACCAGGAACCTCTACGGTGTAGAGGGTCGGGTAAGGGACGAGAGAGGTATAAGATGCCGGCGACACAGGCCTGTATCCACCAGTTCTCTCAGGAAGGTAACTAACTGCCCGTAGTGTGAAAAAAGTATGGGGTAGTCAGGCGGGAAAGACCAGTGACTGGTTCAAAGACTGTAAGGTAAGCAATCTCTAATCTAGACAAAGGGAAACTAAGAAAGTGGATGTGTTTGTCCAGCTATCGACTTCAGGCCGTGGATTGTTGTATAAGGTCGCCTGGTTCGCCTGAAGCGGGTTATTTGAGTTGGATGTTGATAGAGTGACTTCTTTTCCAACAATTGATATTTATGTATTTTAGTCAGTTACTTTTTCACCTTGCATGTGGGTTTTTTGGGGACAGATGCGAGAATTATTTAAAATTATAAAGGGTTGTCAAAGGTAAAACAGTGAAAGAACAACAAATTTAGTTTGAGAAATGACTTAGTTACAAATTGTTGTTTGGATACATAGGGATTTAAATTTATAATTTTTTAAATTACTTTGTTACATTTTTATTTAAAAAATGTAATGTTGGTATTATACAATTATGATTAAAGAGAGTTATTTTTTTATTATTTATTTTTTAATTTGATTGTTTTTCTAGAAAATGAAGAGAAGGTATAATTAAGAAAGTTTGAATTATAAAAGCTTACTAATATTTTTGAACAAGTTAGATGCTGCAACACAATTAACATTTTTTAAGACTAACGATCTCAAATCAATTGATCAAATGGATTTAAATAAGGAAGAAAATAAATAGAAAAAAAAAGATAACTTGATAGTTTTCAAGATACTTGATTAAGGGATTCAAAAGAAGGATGTCTCACATTCTTCATTTTCACAAACAATCTTCGTTATCAACTATGTTTCTCGATAATCCCTGCATGTTGCATTTCCAATGTTCATCAATGTTTTAGACCATAAATACTAGGTCCATATTCCTGATATCTATCAGGCAAGCAAATGATTTCACATATATCTTGAAAATTGACATCATAAAATTTATCGTCTGAAACATTAACGAAACTTAAAAAAATAAACACATGGATTGTCCAAAAATAGAGTTGATAAAAGATGTCTTTAATTAAATGTTGCAAAGCAACCAAGATCTTATTAGACCTTTGACATCATGTGTAATTAGACATTTAGACTCAGAGTAAATGTTAAAAATTATATATTTGACCTTGACTTTAAGCTTTGTATGAACAAAATGTTCGATATCATAATCCCATGCCACTTAATTCATATCACATTTTACTTAACTCATATAGACCATTTAAACTTTTGTTAATTGTTTTTTTTATTTGAGATATTTTTGATAAATATTATAAAATGACAACTATTTGATGCAACATATTACAATGTGTTAGACGTATATTATAAACCATAAAATCACCTCTTCAGTTAATTGTGATTGAAAGTATCCATTCTGCCAAGGTTATTCAAAGCTTGCCTTTGGTCACATCAATTATAAACAACCCTCTTATAAAAACAAAACACCCTACAAAAGATGAACATGTCACTTCAAAAATCAAAATCTAATAAAAATGACAATAACATCACATTTTCACCAACAACTCAAGCTCTTGTTTCTTATTAATTAAAAACACATCCCTCCACCTATGAGATGCTCCAACAAAATTTAGGGATAAACTCATATTAATTTTTTTTAGAAAACCTCCTCCCTATGAGATGCTCCACCAAGGTTTCCCCATAACAACATTGCATTTCCCTCTCTAGGCCCACATCATTTCATGTCAAGGAAAACTTATATATAACATGCATCACCTAAATCAACCATGTGTTGCATTCCATCACCCCCTGTAATTGTGTTTCCCCATAAAATATAATAAAATGTCTATAATAACTTGGTTGCTCCAACAATATACAAGCCTCGATTCTTGTGCAAAAAACATTTTATGTAGGATGTATCACCTTATTCAACATTGTCTTACATTTTGATGCAACCACATATTGTAAGTCGAAGAGTGTGATAGGGGAGTGTATATAGAAAAACATGAAAGATGATAGTATAGGTGGATTAAAAAAACATACCAAAATAGAATAAGCTAATCATATAGCAAATAGATCTTGTTTTTTTTTTTTTTTTGTCTTTTTTCTTTACAATTATGATAAGATTTTTAATGGAATTTTGGAATTACAAGTTTGAATTATAAAATTACAATGTGGAATTGCTCGAATAAAAATAAGGACCTAGAAATCTATCTACATGTCAAAATTTGCCAAATTACAAATTTACATTTTAAAAATCGTGATTTTTCATCACCAAGTTTCATCAAATCACCAAAAAGAAAATATTGTCTATTACACAATTAGATAACTACTAACAAAATGATATAAAACTAAATTTATATACATTAAAAAAAAAGAAAACGTGTATTAATATTAAAGAAAAAAGCATATGAAAGAAAATGATATCAATAAAAAAAAACCCATAAATATTAAACATAAAAACACATGAATATTAATAATAAAAAAATAAAAATAAAAATAAAAACAAAAACAATATAAATAAAAAAATGTACCAAAATATTGAAACAAGTATATACCATTAACAACAAAAGACAATAAAAAAATATATCAAAATAAATTTGAACAATCCAAATAAAAAAAATTAAAAGTAAATAAATAAATAAATAATAAAACTAAATCAATACACCCTACCTATATTCAAACCATGATCCTTCATGTAAAAAAAACTCATTTTCCCCTTTGCATCTCCCAAATCAAGGGTGCCTTGCATTCCACCACCCTCTTGCTCAATGCATCTTAAAATTTATTAGATAATATATTGCTTCCCACAAGTGCGAGTTAGCTAAAAACAACTTCATCTTTGACCATTTCAAGTCATTAAAACTAATAAATATAATTTGGTAGCACGAAACTCAAAATAATAATAATGATTGTCACTTGTGTAAAGTAAATAGTAGGTTGACCTCCAAATACAATAACAACTTACCTTAGTAATAAGTGTGAAAATTAGTATATATATAAAAAAGTTATCAAATTAGTATATATGAAATAAGTAGTTGAAATATATAATGATTTGACATTTTTGTACTATTTAAAATAATAAGAGGGAAAATCGATTTTTTAAAATAATGTTTTATAGGGTATTTTAGGTCGGTCCCAAGGGATAGCTCAGTTGGCAAGATGTGCGCACGCTCTCCCAGTTTGGGGAGAGGTCACAGGTTCAAGCCTAGCTATGAGTTCCTGGGGCTGCTGCTTTTCCACTCCCATATCATCCACTATGTGGGGAAGTATCGGGGTGGGTTCCCAGCGAGTTAATTTCTCATCTGGAAAAAAAAGGTATTTTAGGTTAAGTTGTCATGTTATGAGGGACGTATCTATGTCATTATAGTTATTCAGGACTTTTATCCAGTCTCATTTATATTTATTAGGGGGATTTAACATAGGTTTCTTTGTTAATGTAAACATGATTGTCTAGTTGCTTGTTGTTAAAGTATCTTTTCGTGGGTAATTAAACCAAAATTGTAATTTAAGATTGACTTCTAGTGATGACAAATTGGAAAAACTAAAAAACAAAGAATAAGTTCAATTGGATCTATCTTGAGTGGTTGGAAGGAATGATTGTTATTCTCCGCACCTAAGTTCAATTCCCACAAATGGTATGTTGAGCTCTCAACAAGTATTCAAATTAGTTTTCTTGCATGTAATTAATATCTAGATTAGTTGCAGTAAACTCCAACCAATATATCATTAAACCACAACCTAATCAACAAAATATCTACAATATATCATTAAACCACAACCTAATCAACAAAATATCTAGATCATTACTTTGTTCTAGTACATTAACCAACACAAAATCCATCCCTCATAAAACTCATAGATCTCATCTAATCTTATTCATCCTCTAATTCTTACCCTACATCTCATAAGGTTCTTATAACCCTATTCATCATAAGAATAAATGAGAGAAACAAGTCAACCTAAGCATGAAACTTTTTGAAAATACCCATCTCATAAGGCTCTTATGACCCTATTCATTATAGGAAAATGAGAGGAACAAGTCAACCTAAGCATGGAATTTTTTGAAAATACCCTTACCTATCAAACTAAAACATACCCCTACCAATCTAACTAAAACACAATACCCTAAAGAACCAATAAACAATATCCTTTTAAGACATTAATTTCATTCCTCATATCTGGCATCTCAGAACCCTCCACCCTTAACACCTGGAATGCTTCCTCATTCTCTGGAAGGCCCGCTCTCATAGGAGTAACAAGTCAACCCAACTCCTCCTCTCATAGGAGGGGAACAAGTAACAAGTGAGTGGAACATGAAACGAAACAAGTCAACCCAACTCCTCCTCTCATAGGAGGAACAAGTGAGTGCAACATGAAAGTGGAGGGAACCAATATCCTTCAAAACATTAACTTCATTTTCATGTCTTGCATCTCAAAACCCTCCACCCTTGACACGTCCTCAAGTCAAGTCAGTGGAGCAAGAAACTTGAGAAAAAGGCCCTACTTAGGTATCAAGTGTCATGGGAGCAGTTTCTTGTGTTATTTTGTTATTTTATTGATCTAAATGGCCTATTTTCAAAAGCCATTTATTAATTTATTATTCTTGATGTTGACCTTCAATTAAATATTAAAAAAAATGAAAATAAATAATTAAAAACCCTAAATTCACCTGCCTTTCACCCTCCCACGCTATTCAAATGTAGTGCACTAGTGTAGATCACTCTGGGCCACAATTTCTAAGGTCCCGCGTTCGTCTACCTCGGAGCATAAAATTCAACAGAAACCCCGATCAGCCCGATCTCCCTCCTGTAATCGTCCAAAAAAAACGAAACAAGCGGAGGCAAAATAATGCGACGATCGCAGTTAAAAACGGTTTGAGAGTGAAAACATTGCAGTTAGTGTTGAGGAGCGGAAGGATCGGGCTCGGTTGCGTGGAGTAAAGAAGCCCTCAACGTGAGCTTGAAGCTACAAATAGTTCTGAATTTCTCATAATAGTATATACATTGCAGAGCTGAATGTTATCGCTGCCATTTGTAGACCATGGATCGTCTGCAAACTCCTCCTTGGCGAATTTTCAAGCACTCGTTTGAATTCGGGGACCGATGGGGATTAGAACAAAGGTTTCTTCGGCAGCTGAGATAGAGCGGATGCGGAGCAAGAGAAACAAACACAAAAACGCCCCCAAGAAACGCTGAAAAATTCACCAGGGGGCGTGAGAAAGAAAAAGAAGAGAATATAGGGGTTCGGGGGTTTGTTTAGCTGAGGTCTTGTTAAATTTAGCGGGGGTTTTGTTCGTGAACAGGCACGACGGGGGCCAAGTCGTCAAAGCGGGGGTCGGGGGATGGAGGGGGGATCGGGCGACATTACAAATTTCTCAGCTTTGTGTCCGGGGCTTACTACATTAGAAACCTCGTTTCGAAGAAGAGGAGGAGGCTCATCGTGGCCGGATTCGATCTCGACATGTCATATATCACCGATCGGCTCGTGGCCATGTCATTCCCGGCCGAACACATGCGCGCGATGTACAGGAATCCGCTCTGGCAGGTCAAGAGAGTGCTTGAAATGCGCCACGCCGGGCATTATAAGGTGATTGAGTGCTGATGTTCTTTAAATGAAAAAAATAATCTAAAACAGAGTGTTTGTTGTACAAAAAGAAAACAAAGCTGTTTAAAGCAAATTCTTGTTTGATCTGATCCAAAGAATTTCATTTTCAAAAGAAGTTTCTGTAAGGTGTGATTTACAGCTAAATCTTATTTTTTTTACATGATACGTTTCATTTCTGCCCTTGGATCGGATTGTTTCGGATTGTTTCTGTTATCATTTAGGACCAAAAAATCTTTCTTTGGAGAACTTTGAGAGAGCACGTTAAAAAGTTATAGAATCCCTTCTTCATATCAAATCCATCTTTTTTGTAAAATTGATCAGCGTTGTTCGGCCGAGAGAAACAAGGTGCATTCTACAGTCCAGATCATGGGTGGGATCACTGGGGTGATCCATCAACTCTACAGTGCAGGTCAAGGTGAGGTGATTCACCAATGATCCATTGTGTGCATTGAAAATGGATAAGTGTAGAACCGTCTAAGGCTACGTCTTATGTGCACCTCAAGGTTGCGAAGCTTGAGGATGCATATCTCTGACTTCAAAAGTTTGCACAAATGACCGATGCATCAAATATTGGAACTCTAAAAAAAATACAACCTTGAGCATGACAACTCAAGGTGCATATCAGACCCAGGGTTAGATGGGTTTTTGCTAGTTTGAATTAACATTGTCAGGTGCTGCAAGGACTGAGGTTTTGATTTTGATTTTCAGCTGTCAAAACTTGTGGCTGAAATGGTACTCCACATTTATTAGGTACCCATGATCTCACTGTGACTGAAATGGTTCTCCACATTTATTAGGTACCCATGTTCTCAATGTGGCTAGGAGGGTCTGTACCATCCACCTATACTCCACATTGATTAGGTACCCATGTTCTCACTGTGGCTAGGAGGGTCTGTACCATCCACCTATGGATTTTTTAATCATCACAGTCTATCTGTTTATGATTTCAAGCTTAGTGGTCCATTTGACCAGGGGCACGCTTAAATCACTTTATTTAAAAGGATCCAGAAAAGTCGCTCAAAAAGGGAGGGGGTGAATTGTAAAAGTCCGTTTGTTATGAGCCTGACTATTATGAAACCCATTTAACCCGATAGTAGACTGATATTACTGAAACAATAGATCAAATTTAGCCAGGTCTACAACAATAGATTCTGCAAATTGTAAAATAATAGATTCTAGATAATAGCAGCAATAGTAGGAGTAATAACAACATTTATATATTATAAAATACAGGACAGTGAATCTTCAGAGCAACAGTTGAACCACAGATATAAATCTTCGATTGGACAGAACTAGTAATGAATCTCAACAACAAAAGATGCTCCCCTGAGATGGTATGATTGCAAACTCAGACCCAGAATATGTAAAGGTATGGGCATTGTACTTGGCCCAATTAGTCTCCCATCGACTACCTGCAAGAAAAACAAATTCCAAACATACCCGTTATCTAACTTAAAGGCCTGGTCAGATTCACTGTTCCCCTCTTAGAGTCTTACCCATTCGTCCCTTGCACGTGGAATAAATATTATACTTATTCTATAAATGTGACTAAAAACCCACAAGCTAGTCTATTCAAAGGCTGCCATACAGCCTTTAAATCACTGTTAGCCTATGTGTAGCCCATTTAACATACTAATGCAAAACCGGGTGTCCAGACTTAAATTCTTTACTGCTGGCTGAAACTGATGGTATGGATGCAGGTGCAGCATATACAGCAGACAATCCAGTGCCCTCTTCATTCCTAAGTGCTGGTATCCAGCCACCATTCATGTTGGGAGCAGTAGTATTATCTGTGGGCATCGTGATTGAAGAGAGGGCACTGGGTATTCATCCACCATTATTCCGCCTCTGCATGCACCACAGATATATGGCAGGCCTACTTGAATGGACGTCAGCTCATTTGTTCATACCTCTGTTTTGGGGGTGGAGATTAATATACTATATCTAGATTTCTGTCTAGGTATTTGAAAATGGCGTTGATGAATTTTGCAAGAGAATGACTTTCCTATTGGGTTTTTTGGTGTCTTTTGGTTTTTCTGTATGCGTTTTGGAGATGGAAACTACCATATGCTTCTCTCACTTTAGAAATATGTATCACCGTTAGTAAAATGTTATAATAACTTGCAATCTTAGGCGCCACTCAATGGAGTTGCAATGTGATTAAATGGAAAGCTGTTTAAATTGCTTACGTGGAAAGCTGTTGGAGGGGATGGTGGCGAAAACAGTTTGGCTGTTGTTAGCCCACTACAGCTCTCTTCTTGCATCCGAAACATGTGAAATGGTTAAAAATGGTGGGAGAATTTTTTTATTGTATGGCTTAGGGTTAAGGTTTGTTTCACTTTTGGCTTTATTTGCCAAGCTGGACTTGTAAGGACCTATTATTGGCTGAGTATGTGCCAAAAACAGGCTTGCCAGAGACCTGTTTTGCTGCATGTTGTGGTCCAACAGGCCGGGGGACACTCGGACATCCCCCATTATGGCAGGACACTCACTGGGGATGTTTAGAATGTCCCCAACATCCCTGAAGCCATTCCTGGCCAAAAGGGGACGCCCCCTATTCATCCCCAAGTATCCTGGAACAGGGGATTGGATCCCCAAGGTGCGGGGTCGAGTTGCTATGCTACATAGCTTCTAAGTTTTGTATGACAGAAGAAGAAACATTATATACACAATGTTCTTGGAGTTGTGTTTGAATGTAGGTAAAGATGAAAGTTCATAGAGATTATGCATGACCGAAGGTATTTAGAGGACTATTACAGCAAAAACATAAATTGCTTTGGACATATTTTATATGTTTAGCAGTACAGTTCTTTTGAATTATGTCAGGATTAAATTGTTTGATGAGTGGGAAGGGATGAGAATAGTCCCCAAGTGACTTTGATGTTCGGTAAAAATTGTTAAATCTTGTTATAAAATAATTGTAAGGTGAGGTATACTCTTTAGCGACGAAGATGGATGTTAACCACACGATTATTTGTGCATTTGTCATTTATGGACACATTTCAAAACAACTAGTTAAAACATCCTTATATTGTTTGGACAGCAACATATTCTGGCATTAAGGTAATGTTTGCTTAAAATACCTCAAGAGGCACTTGAAGGTTCCTGTTTGACAGGTTCCTTTTTGGTCAAGGTTTATTTAGGACAAATGCAATAGAATTCTGATAAATAATCTTCATTCTTGATTTCATTAAAAATATCAATGTTAAACTAGTGGTTTCTAGAGGATCTTTAGTCGTCTTCTTCTACCGGTGACCTGCTTAAAAGGGTCCTATGACCCTTCCTTATTAGGCATCCAAACTCAACCAGCTCGTAAAATCTATTCTAATTATATATGTCATGCCTGACATATAGTTGATTCCTTAAAGGCCATCTATTGATTACTATGATTATTGATTTAAGTATGATATTTAGACATCATTATATGGCCGCTGCTGACTGATCATGTTGACATTCTTCTGTGTTTGCTGCCTTTCATCACCCAGTTTATTCTCCTATTACTGTTGTCTTCTCAGGTAGTCTGAAACGCAGAAAGTTACATAAAACTTTGTTATTTCTGCTTCAACTTTCTACAGTAAACTAACACTAACCAAATTTTAGGTTTGTTAGGCACAGCATGAAGAAAATATCATGATGTCGAATGAATTATTAAGCACCGCTCTCTGCTTACTTCTACTAGATGGTAATGCCAGTATACTTTATGTTTTGTACCTTTATTATTTTCTATTGTAGCTTAAAGTTAAGGCTTGCACTTATTTCGATTTCACGACGTTGGTAAAAGTACCAGTAACCAATTTGTTGATAATTAAAACTCTTATGCATTTCTTTCAGTAGAACACTAAAGTATAATTCTCTTCACACTTGGGCTCTTAAAAATGTTTTCTTCCCGGTTGGCTATTGTTGCAGGTGTACAATCTCTGCATAGAGGAATCATATGATCCGGCACATTTTCATGGTTGTGTGGAAGTTTTCCCATTCGATGACAACCATGTCCCCCCTTTGTCAATGATGAAGTTGTTTTGTGAGAGTGTCCATTCCTGGCTTTCAAGTGATCCTCAAAATGTTGCAGTTATACATTGCATGGTAAAAATGAATAAGCTGACATTGTGATACTTTTTGTGCTCATACATCCTGGTATATTTCCCTGTTGTTGTTATGGTAGAGGCCTGGAGAAAATCTAAGTCCTTTGCATTTTGCATGTATATGGATAACAGCCAAATTTATGGGTGCTCTCTTCCATCATTTCCTGTAAAGCCCATTGGTGCCTTAAATAATGAATAAATGTGTTTTTGACAAGTTAAACTTGTGTCAGAATTACCCTTTGTTACTTATCATGATTGTCTTTGCATCTTCCATTGGCAGGCAGGTAAAGGCCGAACGGGTTTGATGGTATGTGCATACCTTGTCTACACAGGAATGTCGGCAGATGAGGCACTTCAGTTGTATGCAGATCGTCGAACAACCAATAATGAAGGGGTATGTTTTTTTGCGAATCTTATATACTTGGCAATATATATATATATATATATATATATATATATATATAGATATAGATAGATAGATAGATAGATAGATAGTTGAAATTTGAATTATATAATTTACACAGATACAGGGAAATTATTCTTTGTTTGCCTACTTCTCAGGTTTCTATTGCAAGTCAGCGGCGTTATGTTGGGTACTGGGCCAAGGTACTTTTGTTCCCAAGTGGGACACGCCTTGGGCCTCCTGAAGTGCACCTACGTCCCGTTAAAAGAAGAGAATTAAGAAGGATTCGTTTATATGATACTGTTCACATCAGTTCTGTCCTGTTTGTCGTTTCAGAGTTAAGAGAGGTACAAGTTAGATATCTTAATGCTGTATTCTTATTATGCATTTGACTTATATGTTTCTACCAAATGGATCACATGCTCGTCGAAGATGAGGCAATTTGTATTTGTCGTTGGCACCTTTAAAATAGGTACCTACAGCCTCTGTGTTTATTGGAAAAACTGCATCAAAGCCACATGTTACTCAATTCTCATTTTTTTCATTATTTTTTGTTTTCATATCCTTTGTACATAGCAAGGATGTAAACAAAGCTTACAATTTCGAAATATTCAGAAGCACACTAAAATGTAAATTGATAGCAAAATAAATATTGGAAATGCTTTTCTCCATCATGATTAAATCAGTTTCAGTGTCTAGGGCATTGGCTTATTGTGAAATATCTGATTAGCATTATATTCAGTTGCAATTTGTTCCACCCAATCACCAGAATGTTGTTACGGAGATTTATGTACTCGTGACATCATTAAAAGTGTCTTTAGTAGGAGTTTTAAACACGTTATGGAATTGTTGGAGTAAAAAGGGTTCTCAATGCATCCATAAAATTTATATGCATTTTATCTGATTTGTTATGAATGTTTTTCATGTTCGTACAGGTACCATCCCAACTGTATCAACCGGCAGTAGAAATTGCTCGCAACTACTGCAGGCCTGTCAAAAGGGGCTACTACAGGACCAGCAGCCCAAGATATTATCTATCTTTCTTGGGCAAGGATGAGGATGAGAGGAAAATTGACCAAGATCAACCCCATGTTGTTGTGCAAATGGATACAGAGCGCTCTGTGAGCTACAAGAAAACCTGCCTGGATTACTATTTTGAAAAGCCTCTACAAGTAAGAAAGTTCATTGATCTTTTTCTTTTGGATATTTTAATGCCAGTGACGTTTTTTGCTGAGATAATATTAAATTATTGTGGATTTGACAGGTTGCAGGAGATGTAAGGGTGGTTTTTTATGAAAAGAGTATAGGTGGGAGGCTATTTTATGCATGCTTCAACACTGCGTTTATTACAAACAGCTTACTACAGGTATCCTAAACTAGAATGTTGCAAGATGAGCATAATCTAAAATTTTGTAATTTCTTTGGAAGCAACATGAATAGTTACTGTAATTTATGCATACCCATGTGTTTTGCAGTTCTCTCAACAAGACCTGGACAAAGTAGGACGTAAAGGGAAATCTATATGTGGGCCAGGTTTTTGTGTGGAGTTGTTTTTTGGACCGTCTGAAGTTCAATACCCAGGATTGCCTTGGCACGAAAATGCTGAAGATTCTTTCTAACCCATATTTAAAGACCAACAATTCTGTTACTGAACCTAATCAATGTTAGCTGACCCGAGTACCAAAAATTATCCGTCGCGAGTCTTCACAGCAAACAACGTTCCACAAATAACACAAAGCCTAACCATAGTGGGAGCTTGTATCATTACAATTTCTGTACTGCTTTTTCTTAACTAGGATAGTCTTTATATATCATCACTTTGCATGGCAAAGCTTGGTCAACTTGCTCACATCTGGCAATCCTTCAACAAGTGATTACTCATGGTGTCTTCCATCTTACTCGCAGGGGGACGCATACATACATAAAGGGCACTATACCTCTATATAGTGCAGGCATGGTATATTTTGTTGACTGGCTTATATCTATAATGATAAGTGTCAAATTGTCAATTTGTGTGGGAAGTATTTGTAAATAGATAACATTTCTGCAGCTTTTTTTTATAGTTCCGGCTCCAGTATGTAAGTTGATAATACAACCACTTATTCGTCTCTTGGGGAAATTGACCATTTATCCGTTGCCTGCCATATCACCATTTACCAGAAACCTTGATTTTATTAACCATATATCCATTCAAAGTACAATTTTCAGGAAATTTAACTAATTCTTTTGGTGAGAAATTGAACCAAAGTGGGTGGTTGCCATATCACGATCTTTACCGTGAACCTTGACCTTATTGACCATATGCCCATTTCAACTTGCAAATCTTTCCAATTTATTTTATCTTTTATGAAGTACTATGGAGACTGAAAAGTAATCACCTATATTATCTTTCAAATGAAGAATTAAGTTAAATTGTTTCTATGCATGTCTATTGACACGGACTGGCAGATTGAGCCGGTCAACTTTCTATGATTGTGAGGGCAGATCACTAGTGTTTGTTGTTTTGCCTTGACAAGATTATGGGGACCCAACTTCGGGTGGCTTGTTAACGCAGCTCATGGGCTGCCTATCGAGGCCCTCCGGGCTGTCTATTTGAGGTGACAGGGCCCATTGTCTGGTGGTTTTAAGTTTTATTTTTTTTCCACTTAACGTTGTGCATTGTAAGATATATATTAATTATAAAATATTTATTAGAAAAATAAAATGTATTTTATGTTTTTATTTTTTTTTTCATTTTTATCTTCATCCTCATATATATATATATATGTGAAAACGATCTATATATATATATATGAATATGAAGATAAGATAAAAGAAATAATAGAGAAAACATAAATACGACGGTAGAATGGAAAATAATAAAAAAAACATATTAATATAAATAAATAAATGTAACATATGTTTTATCTATTATTCCTTTCACCCCTTCTCACATATATATATAACAGAATATTTCCAAAAATAATAAATAACAATAATATCTATACTTATAAATCAAACTAGAAAAAATAATATAAAAAAAACATGATATATAGAATAAATAAATTTAATATAATATTTAAAAACAATTAAATATAAATCTAATATATATAACATTATATATAACATTGATGCTTTTATATATATGACATTGATGTTCTATATATATGAATTTTTTTTATTATTAATTTACGTGTATATATATATATATATAAATTTATAAATTTATATAAAATTTTATATTTTAATTTTTTCCATAGGTTTAATAAATTTAGATTTAAAATGGATTATACTAATATATAAATATAATATTATATATTAATTTAAATGGTGAGTATTTTGAATGTAATGTGAGACTTATAAATGGATTTCTTATTTTTTAGTTGTCTTTATTGCATATCTTATTCAATATATTATAATATTATATGTTAATTTAAATGGTGAGTATTTTGAATGTAATGTGAGGTTTATAAATGGATTTCTTAATTTTTTTTAGTTGTCTTTATTGTATATCTTATTCAATATATGTTTAATATATATAAATTTTTATTAGATGATATACACAAAATATGAGAAAGTGTTTATATATATATATATATATATATATATATATATATATATATATATATATATATATATCTATATATATATATATAATAATAATAATAATAATAATTATAATAATATATCACTATATATTTAATATTTTATGTTGTTTTTTTTCAGAAACTCCTTAAATTTACAGGAAACATGAAGTGCTAGCATTATATATATTATTAAAAAATATAAAAAATATTTTAAATTAGAATGGTACTTTACATTATAATGTATAGAGATATTGATACATTTTAAATCTTATTTCAATAAAATTGAAGGTCAATCAATGACAATGTTTCTCCTATTGCAACAATTACAATATTGAAATTACTAATTTAATTTGTGCTAATAATTATATAAATATATTTAACACAATAATGAAACTTTAATATCTGTTGGAGCTACCCTTGTTTTTTAACCCATCACAATTTTCATTTTTGATACTTGAAATCTAAAGATGGTCTTATTTTCCCCTCGAGATTTTGAAAACTCTGCAACCTTGTCACGTGAGCAGCGATGATTTTCTACACTCGAAACAAGTCTAGCTTTGTAAGAATGTTCGCTCTTTTTTGTTCTACTTCGAGATCTCGCAAGTCGGATACTATAATCCATCAGTTCACACGTCTCGAGTCACGAAGGGGTGAAGTCTTTTTAAATTTTTACTCAAGGCAGTAACTAGGGTAAAACCTCGTAACTCATGATTAAACGTCGTTGGGGTCTCGCACCTCGGCGTTCGCCAAGTCCGAATTTTTATTTTTACAGCCCCGATAGTCGAGGACGCGAAGACTTTTCTGGATAACCCATGTCAAGGATCAAAGGCAAAAAGCTAACTATGGTAAATGTCGTTCTCGACATTTCGCCACTCGGCACTAATTTTTTCAAAAGTCACAGCGTCTAAGCCCTGACTCACAAAGGCACGATGTAATTATAACATCATTAATTAATCGACTAATCCAAGATTTTCTTCCCCTTAATTGAGTCTTAATTATCGCCATCGCGCGGTTTCGCGATTCGGCATACTAATCTCCTAAAAACTTATCTTCGAAGTTCTGAGTTGCGATATGACGAATAAAACGATTATAAAGTTAATTATGCCTCAAATCGCGATTACCTTTAATTAAACCAAACTCGGTCCTCGCGGTTTCGGGAGTTGGAAACTTAAAATGTTAAACAAAAAATTTACGAGATAACGAATAGCGAGAAATTTATTAACATGGACAGATTTGGATTAATTAAGTTAAATCAAGACTTTCCCGAGTTTCGATGCTTGTACGATTCTCGAAGGAGCATTTTCACTCCATATGCCAACTGACTTTTAAACCGCCAAAATTTATGACATTAATGGGAAAATAGAGTAAATCTATGTGTAAGATCGGATTTTTACGGCATAAATTTATTTCTAATTTCGAATTGACAGGCTTGTTTTGAAAGGTACAGTTTTTTAAATATATGGAAGAGTTGCATTTCATTATGCATTTCTCATAGCACGCAGAGCTCGCCACTTCTGAGTAAACTAACTTCTGCATGTATACGCAGTTCTATTGCAGAAGAGCTACAACGCAAGCTTCAGCTATGGCTCCGTGGAAAGCAGCAAAGACGAATGTTGAAGTCGCAGGACAAGGCTCAGATAACGTCTCCGATACTTCGCCCCGAAGTGTCGATTCGGTCTCAAACTGGTCATTTGTTTCGGACATTCTGCAGTCACAATTGGTAGATTATTCAGACGACTTCGACGGAAATGAAAAAGATGATCTCAACACCAAATATAAGATAGTCGTCCAGTTCGGTATGCATAGAGTAGCAGCCAGACCACGGTTGCTCCCATATTATGACATGATTCGATGGGCGTTGGATCACGTAGACATACCGACTAGGACTATCATGAACCGACAACGAGTCACTGTCGGGACTTTTAGGCCAGAGCATATACAAACCATGTATAAGCTCCCGACGACATCTAACTACACATACGACGCTGAGTTCCTGGAGGAATTCAAAGAAAAGGAGTGCACCCAGTATGATAAAACCATGCTAGGTTTGATAAAGGATTGGGTTTTGCGCGTCGCGAAGTTCAGGGCTAATGACCAAGGTGTTTATTCCACCGTCTGGTTGGAGCCACAGTATAGATATGTGGCCATGATGACATGTCGGCTATATGGGAGAGAGGACACATCGCATTTTCTCCTTGCATGGGTGCCTCTAATGTTTCGAGCCGCAGAAGGTTGCTCTTTTAATTGGGCAAAGATACTTTCGGATAGTTTGGTCAACCGGGTCACAGAGTATCGGGAGCAGAAAGAAAATGGGAGGCCATCCTTATTCTTCATGTCCGCATATATTATGGATGCGATATGTTCCATGACACCTTTCCCATTGATGAGCTGGGGTTGGACTCCAGCCCAAGAGAAACCCATACATGTATATCATGACAAACTATGGGAGAACAAAGCAAAAAAATTCACATATGAAATTTTTAACTGGGTAATGGTGCCCCTGCATATCGTCATTTTTGGGTACTCACCACCTCGTATCTCGGACAACATTGCAACAAATCTGAACGACATAGCGGATTGGTACGTGGAGGCAGAGTTTTTGTACTTCAGAGTTTTCGGGGCCTCTGTTCCCCCTCATGCGCTACCATTGTTCATTCTTGACAAACTGGCTTGTCGCGAGGTCGCTCGGCAGACGGTAATTGGCGGGGTGAGTAAAGAACTCAAAGGGTACTCAAAGAAGGTATGGCCTTTTTTTCCCATTCGATTGAATTCTTATTCTTTGTTAAATTTCGGGCATGCCAAAGCCGAGGCTGCAGCCCTGGAAGACCTAAGTTTGGTTTCCATCGAATATAAGAAACATGATCCACAGAGGGTTGTGAGCAACCATTTAGTTAATTGTGGGCTCAAGAGATTTGAGCATGAAAATTCACCCCCGGATGACGTTTTTCGAGGGGCGAGGTCTTATGAAGAAGTGCTATCCCGGATCCAATCCTTAGCACCCGAAGACACAGCCTCTGTATTGAGATTCCAGGAACATAGACGAAGCTGTCTCCCCGCTGTGTTGGGAGGTTCGGGTGTTTCCGAGACGAAACAGAAGGATGCTGAAGGTTCTGAAGACACAATTCCTGACCTTGGAAAACACCAGGAGGGGGAACAAACGAGGAATCCCGAAGCAGAGGTAAAGACTTCGGACCCGCCAAGGAAACAAAATCCGGAGGCTGAAGTAAAAACTCCGGACCCGCCAAGGAAACAGAAGCCGGAGATTGAAACAAAGACTCTAGGACCGCCAAAGAAGCAGAATCCTGTCGATACTCCAAGAGAATCGGCAAAACAAATCGGATAACCCATCACCTCGGTCACACCCTTGCAGTCGGCACAGGGAAATGTCAGCAAGGGATGGATATTTAATGAAGAACTGAGGCCCATAAGAGCAGAAGAACTCCCTCCAAATGAGTTCTTCTTTGATAAAAAAAGGAAGGTGGTAGTGAAAAGAGAGTTCTATCAAGAAGGAGGGTCTACTGCGAAAAAATATAAAATCATGACCGATGGAAAAGATAAGAAAAGTAACCAACTCACCACTGAAATCGCAGGAACGTTGGGAGCGTATGCTTCGGCAAATCAATTCTCAGTTGGGTTTTTGAAGAACCAATTAAAAAGGAAGAATCGCCTAATCAAGACCCTCGAAGCTAGATTGGTTACAGCTGCGGAGAACGCTAAAGGTCAGGCTAGCATGGAAATAGAACAGGCTAGAGTGGTCGACAAAAATGAAATAGAGGTGCTCAAGGCCAAGCTTGAGCAAGCACAGTTGGTGGTCCGAGATGGTCGAGCGCAGGTGAGCCAACAAAGAAGTTTGATTGAACAGTTGCAGGATCAGGTAGAGATCGCCGAGAGCAGAGCGATAGACATCGGGATATTTAAATCCCAAGCTAGCGAGATTCAGAGCAAAATCTTTTCGGCACACCAGAATTTGTTTGCCAGGATAGGAGAGATCCGGGAAAATTGTCTGTTGGTAAATCAGGCTTCCGAGAACCTAACTGCCAGAGAAAGGGATGCAGGAGCGGCTCGGGTCGCCTTCCAGGAAGCGGTGATAGCCACGAATAACAGAGTTTCGACAGGTGCTACCGGGCTTGCCATCTCAGAATAAACAAGAGGTAATATACTGTTGAAGGATTGGGAGCACAACATTGCCCTGGGCAAGGAGCAAGCTCAAAAGGTAATCAATTCTTTGGAAGAAGCTTTTAATTCCATAGACGGTGAGCTGTTGGGTATGGACAGTGGAGGCGATGCAGAAGCATTGATGCAAATGAATGTGGAACATATCTCACTTGATCTGAAAGAGAAAGATGAGAGAGATTTGGTCGATATCTCTCGGATAGATATGGTAGACATGGCCCAAGTTGATAAGCACATGATTAAACTCAGCGCGCAACTAAGTGCCATCGACATCATCGGTGCACAAATGGAGGACAAGCTACAGTAGTTAGCCCGAGAATGTTACTTTGTCGAGGCCAGCTGTCAAGCAGAGCCTTCACGGCTTGTATCTCAGCTTGTGGAAAGATGTATCGCCTGCACATAGTCCGCGCGAAGACGAGCACCTGGCACTAAGTGAAGACAGAGTAGGGGAAATGGAGCGATTGCTCTCCCCTCTGTCATAACTGAAATTTTGCGACTATTGAGATTCTACCTGCTTTGTAAAAATTGTATAAATATACCCCAGAGAGAAATAAACAAGGCTGGACCTTTTTGAGTCATTTGTAATAGAGTTTTTAGATTGAGAGTTAATACAAGCAGATCTGGAGATTCTCAATTCGGTCACTTCTGTATTACAAGTTTGCTTCCTTGTATCTCATTTTTTACATTGCAATTCATATTCATAATTGATGTGCTTCGTTATAATTTAGTACGACCACTACTATAACGGATGAATTTGGGTTTTCTGTAAATTGTTTATTGTCTTTCCTCTGCACCAGCTATCAGCTGTGTAAGACCAATCTGCAGTCTCGAAATTCTACATATATTCTTTGTTACATTGGTTATTTTCTTACATATTTCCTCTCCCGTTTATGTCGTGAGATTTTCCCCTGGTAGGAACCTTACACTGTAAACGGCTCAATGTTTTTCTCACATCTCACACTTTTTATTAAAATATAATACAGTTACGGGAACGAGCCCTAGATTTGCATCCATATTTCAATTCTGCAACCGTAAGTTCTCTTTTATAAGACTAAACTGAGACAACACTTAACCTTCTCAAAGTTCTGTCTACCTGTGATGTTCCCCCATGACAGTTCCTGTACCAACTCAACATAACGTCGAACCTGGACTATTAAACCAAACACACATTGCCTTAAACCTCTTCGATACTATCCTTAAAATGACAACTAACCGGGCCGAGCTTGAACAATCGTGGGCAGCTATTGAACGAGACATAACTATCCAGGAATAGTTCGAAGCCAGACAACGCCAACGAAGAAATCTCCCTTAGTCCCCTTCTCTGAATATTGACGTTTCTCCCTTCTCCGTCATTTAACCTTTTCGGATGCTTTGACACTGTACTTTTGAGCCTTAAGTACAGACTCAGGAACAACATCTTTCTGGCGTCGTTGTCGGGGACCGAAGTTACGAAATCTTTTTCCCTGGGAAAACGACATTTGTTTTTCGTTGAAAGTGTTACCCTTTGATAATGAACAAAGAGTACACACCTTTTAAGGCTTTTTATCTTTCACTTGGCGACTCCACGAAGAAGTAAGTTGGCATTCATTCGAAGTAATACCAGACAAAACCCAGACGGTGAGTAGATTACTCCCGTTGTCGATCCCGAAAAAATTCTAAAGGCGAGAGGCTCTTTTAAGCCTACCGCTGCTGTTTACCAACTTGAAATCCCATCACCGAAGGTTGAGAATCCTTCCGAACCCTCAACTTCACTCAGTCCTCGCGTTCCTTATCCTTCCTCACCAGACTTTCCTCTTCGCGAAGAAAATAAAGATTCCCTTTTCATTTTCCAAAACCCCCTGTATAACTCCCCACAGACAACGATGGCAGATGCCGGAGGAGGAGGTGGAGGGTTTATAGGAGGAGGCAGAGGGTTTATAGGAGGAGGAGGGGGAGGAGGTGGAGGTGTCCCTCTAGGAGGAGGTGGAGGTCAAGGGCTTGCCCCCCCTCCCATAGTTTTTGCGAAAGTCGCAGCCCGTTACGCTCCTTTAGTATTGCCCGTCCCCCTACACGATCTTCCAGAAAACTACATAAAGAATTTACCGAAATTCACCAGGGAGGGAGATCTGACCGCTGCTGAACATATTAATTTCTTCGACCAATTCGCAGATATCTTCGGTATCGAGCACGAGGATGTATATTCGAGACTCCTTGTCCAAACTTTTGAAGGTCAGGTCCGAACTTGGTTTCAGAGTCTACCCGCAGCTTCTATCCCGTCATATGATGCTTTGGAAGATGCTTTCCTCAGACAATGGGGCGAGCGAAAAGACCATCTCTATTATCTAACCGAATTTGGGTCTTTGAAGAAAAAGAACTCAGAAACAGTCATGGAATTCATTCTGAGATTCAACAAACTGTACAATAAAATCCCAGCTGAAGTCAAACCATCTCAACCCGCGGCCAAAGTGACATTCGCTGGAGCTTTCGAGCCGGATTTCGCACTACTTTTGCGAGAGCGAAGGGGAGCCACCTTAAACCGTATGCAGGACGATGCGGTAGAGATAGAATCTAATATGATGGCTTCGGGAAACTTAAGGCTAGAGTAGAGACTGGAAACCGAGAGACCAAGCGCTTTAGAGAACAAGCTGGCCCTTCAGGGTCCAATAGATCCTCAGACGATAGGGTGGACGATATGGCTAGAGTGATTAAAGAGTTGTCAAATAAAATAACCCGGATGGAACTCGAACAGGCCAAGGCTGACTCTTACCCCAAAAAAGATTTCAGGAAAAATCAAAACCCTCCTAATCAACAAAGACAAATAAAAAAGGAGGATCAAAAAATACAGGCTCCCTTGAAGAATGAAAATTTTATAGGAGCCAACGATTTTCAAGACTTCGAGGATTCAGATAATGATGTCACAAACTTTGGTGATGACTGTAGTCAACCATATCTGACCCGCGAAGACTACGAAAAGTCTCTCAATACGTCGAGGCCGTCAAATGAGAGTGAGGAGGGTGATCACACTGAGATCTGTGAATCTAAATCAGAAACTGAGATAATGATGGCTGATTTTCAACCAAAGTACAATCTAAGATCTAAGAATAAGCCCACCTCCACGACTCAACCCAAGAAAATCCTTCAAAGAGGCGAAGCTTATGAGCCCCCTTCGGACGAGACCCCATTACCCAACAATAAAACTAGGAAAGTAAGCACTCAAGAGTCCGAGGCGGAAAAAGTTGGAACTCAAACACAGCCAACCGAACCCGTAAATAAAGCTACGTCTTCAACTAGGACCATGAACGATAAATCTGTCCAGACAAATAAGTCAGAAAGGAAGAATTCAGAAGTCTCAACCGGAGAAACAGACAAGGTAAGCAGAGCTTTTAGTTTTGAAAATGAATTAAACAAGATTAAGATACCAATCCCTTTGGTGGAATTAGCGAAAACCCCCATTTATCGCAAACAAATTACCAAGATGATAGGTGTCTCTGAACTAGAAAGCCAGTCCGATGTCATAAACTTGGAAGATGATAGACCTAACATTACTTTTGGTCCCCATTTTGAAGGGTCCAAAGACAACATCGCCCCCTTTTATATCACTCTGAATGTTTATGACCAGTTGTTGCATAATTGTATGTTAGACTCCGGAGCTTCCCATAATGTTATGCCCAAGATTATAATGGAGAAGCTGGGTCTCCAGATCACAAGACCTTATGGAAATCTGTACTCTTTTGATTCGAGGAAGGTTAAATGCATGGGGATGATAAAGGATCTGGTAGTCACCTTGGCGCAGGTCCCGATTAAGAGTATCCTGATGGATGTGGTTATCGCAGATATCCCCCCTAAGTATGGCATGCTGTTATCTAGGTCATGGGGAGCCAAGTTGGGGGGTTCTCTTCAGTTAGACATGACTTATGCCACAATCCCTGTGTTCGGTGGTCAGTTCACTCGTTTATACAGAGAAACAAGATTAGCATATACGACCAGTGACCCTCAAAACCCGCACAACTTCCCCATTTACATTGCGGACCAAGATCTGGGAAATTGCATCTTGTCTTTTGATGATAGTCTGGATGGTTTCCTGGAGGAAATCGATACAAAGCAAGAAGAGTCAAACCCCATGACATAAGAGCTGTGTAATACTGGCGTCTGGAAAATGTATTTTGACGGTGCTTCGTCTTCTGAAGGGGCAGGTGCTGGAGTACTTTTGGTGGCACCTGAAGGTAAGTTCATTGTTCCTTTCTCCTATCGTTTGCAGTGGGACATAGATTACACTAATAACGTATGCGAGTATGAAGCATTGGTCTTAAGATTAGAGGCTGCCAAAAATCTAAATATAAAAAACTTGGAGGTATATGGCGACGCAGAATTGATAGTAAAACAAGTAAACCGACAGTACCTAGCCAGGCATCCCAGACTAAGAGCGTATAGAAATTGTGCTTGGGATCTCATGGAAATTTTTTTCTCATCCGTTAATATCCATTTTATCCCTCGCGCAGAGAATTTGCATGCTGATGCATTGGCAAAGGCAGCTTCAACCTTCTCTCCTCCCACGACCTTCAAACTTAAGTATCACATTGAAATCAGATACAAACCCTCCATACCAGATAATATCCGACACTGGCAAGTCTTTGAAGATGACGAACAAATTAAGAAATTCCTTACAGCAGCAGACGAATTCTCTGAAACTCATGCTGAGCAAGAAAATCAGAACGACTCGACGTGGGTCATGCAAGAAGGAGAGGAACCTGAAATCTTCTGAGAAAAAATTGTGGATCATCGTATGCTGGTCCTTAAAAGTAATCAGATCCCCAAAGGATTGATTCCTTTGGAAAGACTTTTTGATCAGAACGATGTACCTGTAAAGTCCACTTTGCAGCCCCAACCAGAAGAAGTGGAGGACTGTGATTTAGGCACCAAAAAGGAACCTCGGATGGTAAAGATATTGAAGTTCCTCCCTCCCAAAGCGAAAGTTAAGTATACAGACTTACTCAGAGAATATAAATATGTTTTCGCCTGGTCCTATGATGAACTGAAAACGTATGACACTTCCATTATTGATCACAAGATACCTTTGAAGCCTGGGGTCAAACCGTTTAGGCAAAAGCTTAGGCAAATTAACCCCATTCTGTTACTCGTGATAGAAAATGAAGTTAAAAAAATCTTGGACGCAAAAATAATCGTACCTCTGAGATACTCGGACTGGGTAGCTATCCTAGTCCCAGTCAGGAAAAAGAACGGGGAAATCCGACTCTGTGTGGATTTCCGAAACTTAAACAAGTCGTCTCTCAAAGATAATTACCCGCTGCCCAAGATGGACCATGTTTTAGAAAGGGTTGTTGGAGCTAATCGAATGTCTATGATAGATGGTTTCTCTGGTTATAACCAGATCGCTATGAATGAACAAGGCAGGGAAAAAACTGCTTTCACCACGCCCTGGGGTACTTTCATGTATGACAAAATGCCTTTTGGTTTGATGAATGCCGGGGCCACTTTCCAACGAGCTATGGACATCGCTTTCGTGGGAGAAAAGGACAAGTTCGTAGTTATTTACGTCGACGATCTGACGGTTTTCTCTAAAACTGACAAAGAACATTTGATGCATCTAAAACAGACTTTCAAAAAGTGCCGTAGGTTTGGCCTATCCCTGAACCCAAAGAAATCACATTTCGCTATGCGGGAAGGTAAGCTTCTGGGCCATGTCGTATCTAAGGAAGGAATCAGGATTGATCCTAAGAGGATTGAAGAGATAGATACTATCACTATCCCTAGAAATATAAAAGAAATTCAATCATTCTTAGGAAAGATAAATTTTCTACGAAGGTTCATTCCTAATTTCGCTGAGATTGTCAAACTGATTACAAGAATGTTGAAGAAGGACAACGGGGTAAATTGGACCACCGAGGCCAAGGCATCTTTCGCGCACATTAAAAAAGTTATAAGCGAGGCCCCTGTGTTAGCAAGTCCGGAGTATCTGAAAGATTTTCTCATCTTGTCTTTTGCTTATGAACATACCATCGCCGCGGTGCTCTTGCAGAAAAATGAAGAGGGGTTCGAACAGCCGACAACATTTTTTAGCAAAAGCCTCAGAGATGCAGAACTGAAATATGACATAATAGAAAAACAAGCGTACGCAATGGTAAAGGCATTGAAAGCATTTAGAACCTATGTGCTACATTAAAAAATAATCGCGTATGTGCCTACCAGTTCTGTAAAAGACATATTGGTACAGCCAGACAGTGACGGAAAAAGAGGGCGATGGCTCGCTAAAATACAAGAATTCGATCTGGAAGTCAAGCCGACTAAATTGATAAAGGGGCAGGGTCTGGCCAAACTCTTGGCCGAGTCGAATCTTAGAGCTCTTGATATTAATTGCCTGCAAGAAGAAGATGGAGACACACACCTGCACGAGCCGGATGACCAAACAAATCCAAGTAAGGTCGAGGAAAAGTTCATATCGTCAGGCTGGTATAAAGACATAGTGTTCTACTTGTTAAACCTGAAATGCCCGAACGAACTATCACCAGCCAAGCGCAGAACTTTAAAACTCCATGCTGTAAAATATTGCATCGTCGAAAATCAGCTATACTGGAAGGATCCACTCGGGTTCTTGCTAGTCTGTTTGGTTGAGTCAGAAACTCCACGGGTTATAGAGAAGTTTCATGAAGGAGTCTGTGGGGGAAACCATGCATGGAGAGCCACAGCCTATAAGATTTTGAGGGCCGGGTACTATTGGCCTAAAATATTTTCAGACGTCAATGCCAAAGTACATGCGTGCAACCCTTGTCAAATATTCACTGGTAAACAGAAACTCCCTGCACTACCACTCGTTCCAGTCAAAACTGAAGCTCCATTTTAACAATGGGGTCTAGACTTCATAGGGGAAATTAATTCTCATTCCAGTGCTCAGCATAAGTGGATCTTAACAACTACGGATTATTTTACTAAGTGGGTGGAAGCCATTCCAACCAAAAGGGCAACAGACTCGGTGGTGATCGATTTCTTGGAAAACAATATCTTGTCAAGATTTGGGTGTCCCCGAAAGATAGTTACCGATAATGCCCAGGCCTTCAAATCTATGTCTATGATCAACTTCTGTCATAAGTATAATATCGTCCTCGGCCATTCCACTGCGTATTACCCTCAGGGGAACGGATTGGCTGAATCATTTAACAAAAGCCTGCTGAACATAATCAAGAAAGTACTGGATGAAAATAAAAGGTCTTGGCATGTGCACTTGAAATACGCATTATGGGCAAACCGCATCAGCACTAAAAGGTCTATCGACATTTCGCCGTTTCAAATGGTCTATGGAACAGAGACAGTCCTACCTATAAACCTAGCGTTGCCAGTGATGAAGTTATGGCAGGATCAAAACGAAGAACCCAATCATGTAACCAGGAGAATTAACCAGCTGATCGAGGTTCAACAACATAGAGTTGAAGTCGATGAAAAAATGCAGAAGTACCAGGATGAGATGAAAGCATTGTTCGATCTCAAGGCAAAAGACAGGGAATTCCTTCCAGGTGACTTAGTACTAAGATGGGATGCAAGAAAAGAGGAAGCCGCAAAGCATGGTAAATTTGACCACCTCTGGTATGGGCCATTCAGAGTCTCTGCTCCGGAGGGAAAAAATTCCTTCCCGTTGGAAAACATCGACGGAGAAGTCCTCAGCACCCCTGTCAACGGGCGATATCTGAAACATTACATGACATAACAGTCGTCATTTTTTCAAAAAATAAAAAATAAAAAAAATATATATATATATAATAATAATAAATTTTGTGTACATACATGCATTTTTATTTAAAACATTACCCTTTTGGCTTTCTGTTTTCTTCTGTTCATAATTTTTAGACATATTTCGAATAAAGTTCGTATTTGCTTTTTTACAGGATTCCAGCTGCTTGCAAAGCTAGCGGGAAGAGTAATTCGCAAAGCAATGTCAGAAATGAATCGACATGAAACAGGTGATACCTAAAGTAGCTTCATAGTGCACAAAGAAATTGAAAAGAAAAGGTAAGGGTGGGCTTTCTCAACTCACATGTTATGAAAGACTGTCAAAATAAACTAAGGTAACGTCATTCAAACTACAATATCGGCTAAATTGTTAGGTAACAAGATTATTGTTTGGCCTGATAACCTTTGATTTAAAATAATTTGAATGATACACTAAGTCTAAAATAAGTCAGTCAAAAATAACTGTCCCCAAAGATATCTACCAGAGCCAGTCTCGAACTGTTTTGACCTTCTGTATTTTCAATCAATGAATCGTTGCCTTGTACCCTGCCTGTTTTCGGGTCTAACTTTCAACAAGCTGCCATCTTTTCATTTCATTACGAAGGAATAAAAGTTTTCGTTTTAGCCTCTTGAGTCTCAAAACAGACGGTGGAAAGAAAGCAAGTCTCCACAACCACTTGATCCCCTGCTAAGCAAAGGAACGTTTATAGCGATCCTAACTTTCCTAGGATTTTCAACAGCATCGGAAGAATCAAAGCTTGCTCAAACGGGATGCCCCTTAAAAAATTATTTTCCTTTTCTCCCTAAGAACGAAGGTGTTGTGAGGGTCAAGGGAAGCTTGATACCGAGTAATCAAAGTAAGTTGACAGACCTCTGATGCAAAATATTACACAGATATCAACCCTGATATAAACTGATTGCCCCCATCTTCGCGCTCAAAAAAATAACTATAAGACAGGTGGTGAAAGGAAATTCAGAAATGATTTCCCCCACCTAGTCCAGGGAGACGATGACAGAAAATTCAGAAATGATTTCCCTTGTCTCAGCATCTAAATGCATAAATATTTTCCGAAGTGGTGAAAGAAAATTTAGTAAAAGGGGCCAGATAACTTCACCGGGGTACTGAACAGACTTGCTGGCAGTGAAGCAATATCTGAGATATCTGTAAAGCTGTTATAAATGAATATCACTCTACTTTGGTAACCAATGCTTTCTAAAAACCTGATACACATCCCAAATTCAGACGGGACTTCCCGATTAAAAACATATAATCTCATTCTTTTGATGCAAGCCGAGAGCCACAAGATATGTTGAGTCTCCTAGGGTCGTTTCGACTGTCTTAAAACATACCCAAAGTTAGTAGTGGAAAAGGGAAAATTGTGAAAGGGACTACAACTGTGTTTGAAAAGAGTATCTAATTTTGAAAAAGCTTCTCGAGGTAAAGAACGAAGTCTTTTCCCCCCTCTGATCCTTTTTTCCCTGGAATTTTTCCGCATGATTGAGATTTTGACTCCATTTACCCAATATTGGCACGTGGTCTACTGTTCTTCCCGCCTCACAGGAAGGCGGGATCCCTAGTTGGAGCCTATGTTGGATCCGCCCTTGTTTTTTAACCCATCACAATTTTCATTTTTGATACTTGAAATCTAAAGATGGTCTTATTTCCCCCCCGAGATTTTGAAAACTCTGCAACCTTGTCACGTGAGCAACGATGATTTTCTACTCTCGAAACAAGTCTACCTTCGTAAGAATGTTCGCTCTTTTTTGTTCTACTTCGGGATCTCGCAAGTCGGATACTATAATCCATCAGTTCACATGTCCCGAGTCACGAAGGGGCGAAGTCGTTTTAAATTTTTACTCAAGGCAGTAACTAGGGTAAAACCTTGTAACTCATGATTAAACGTCGTCGGGGTCTCGCACCTCGGCGTTCGCCAAGTCCGAATTTTTATCTTTACAGCCCCGATAGCCGAGGACACGAAGTCTTTTCTGGATAACCCATGTCAAGGATCAAAGGCAAAAAACTAACTATGGTAAATGTCGTTCTCGGCATTTCGCCACTCGGCACTAATTTTTTCAAAAGTCACAGCGTCTAAGCCCCGACTCACGAAGGCACGATGTAATTATAACATGATTAATTAATTGACTAATCCAAGATTTTCTTCCCCTTAATTGAGTCTTAATTATCACCATCTCGCGGTTTCGCGATTCGGCATACTAATCTCCTAAAAACTTATCTTCGAAGTTCCGAGTTGCGATACGGCGAATAAAACGATTATAAAGTTAATTATGCCTCAAATCGCGATTACCTTTAATTAAACCAAACTCGGTCCTTGCGGTCTCGGGAGTTGGAAACTCAAAATGTTAACATAAAATTTACGAGATAACGAATATCAAGAAATTTATTAACATGGATAGATTTGGATTAATTAAGTTAAATCAAAACTTATCCCGAGTTTTGATGCTTGTACGATTCTCGAAGGAGCATTTTCACTCCATACGCCAACTGACTTTTAAACCGACAAAATTTATGACATTAATGGGAAAATAGAGTAAATCTATGTGTAAGATCGGATTTTTACGGCATAAATTTATTTCTAATTTCGAATTGACAGGCTTGTTTTGAAAGGTACCGTTTTTCAAATATATGGAAGAGTTGTGTTTCATTATGCATTTCTCATAGCTCGCAGAGCTCGCCACTTCTGAGTAAACTAACTTCTGCATGTATACGCAGATCTATCGTAGAAGAGCTAAAATGAAAGCTTCAGCTATGGCTCCGCGGAAAGCAGCAAAGGCGAATGTTGAAGTCGCAGGACAAGGCTCGGATAACATCTTCGATTCTTCGCCCCGAAGTGTCGATTCGGTCCCAAACTGGTCATTTGTTTCGGACATTCTGCAGTCACAATTGGTAGATTATTCAGACGACTCCGACGGAAATGAAAAAGATGATCTCAACACCAAATATAAGATAGTTGTCCATTCCGGTATGCTTAGAGTAGCAGCCAGAGCACGGTTGCTCCCATATTATGACATGATCCGATGGGCGTTGGATCACGTAGACATACCGACCAGGACTATCATGAACCGACAACGAGTCACTTTTGGGATTTTTAGGCCAGAGCATATACAAACCATGTATAAACTCCCGACGACGTCTGACTACACATACGACGCTGAGTTCCTGGAGGAATTCAAAGAAAAGGAGTGCACCCAGTATGATAAAACCATGCCAGGTTTGATAAAGGATTGGGTTTCGCGCGCTGCGAAGTTCAGGGCTAATGACCAAGGTGTTTATTCAATCGCCTCGTTGGAGCCACAATATAAATATGTGGCCATGATGACATGTCGGCTATATGGGAGAGAGGACACATCGCATTTTCTCCTTGCATGGGTGCCTCTAATGTTTCGGGCCGCAGAAGGTTGCTCTTTTAATTGGGCAAAGATACTTTCAGATAGTTTGGCAAACAGGGTCACAGAGTACCGGGAGCAGAAAGAAAATGGGAGGCCATCTTCATTCTTCATGTTTGCATATATTATGGATGCGATATGTTCCATGACACCTTTCCCATTGATGAGCTGGGGTTGGACTCCAGCCCAAGAGAAACCCATACATGTATATCATGACAAACTATGGGAGAACAAAGCAGAAAAGTTCACATATGAAATTTTTAACTGGGTGATGGTGCCCCTGCATATCGCAATTTTTGGGCACTCACCATCTCGTATCTCGGACAGCATTGCAACAAATCTGAACGACATAGCGGATTGGTACGTGGAGGCAGAGTTTTCGTACTTCAGAGTTTTCGGGGCCTCTGTTCCCCCTCATGCGCTACCATTGTTCATTCCTGGCAAACTGGCTTGTCGCGAGGTCGCCCGGCAGACGGTAATTGGCGGGGTGAGTAAAGAACTCAAAGGGTACTCAAAGAAGGTATGGCCTTCTTTTCCCATTCGGCTGAATTCTTATTCTTTGTTAGATTTCGGGCATGCCAAAGCCGAGGCTGCAGCCCTGAAAGACCTAAGTTTGGTCTCCATTGAATATAAGAAACATGATCCATAGAGGGTTGTGAGCAACCATTTAGCTAATTGTGGGCTCAAGAGATTTGAGCATGAAAATTCACCCCCAGATGACGTTTTCCGAGGGGCGAGGTCTTATGAAGAAGTGCTAGCCCGGATCCAATCCTTAGCACCCGAAGACACAACCTCTGTATTGAGATTCCAAGAACATAGACGATGCTGTCTCCCCGCTGTGTTGGGAGGTTCGGGTGTTTCCAAGACGAAACAGAAGGATGCTGAAGGTTCTGAAGACACAATTCCTGACCTTGGAAAACACCAGGAGGGGGAACAAACGAGGAATCCTGAAGCAGAGGTAAAGACTCTGGACCCGCCAAGGAAACAGAATCCGGAGGCTGAAGTAAAAACTTCGGACCCGCCAAGGAAACAGAAGCCGGAGACTGAAACAAAGACTCTAGGACCGCCAAAGAAGCAGAATCCTGTCGATACTCCAAGAGAATCGACAAAACAAATCGGAGAACCCATCACCTCGGTCACACCCTTGCAGTCGGCACAGGGAAATGTCAGCGAGGGATGGATATTTAATGAAGAATTGAGGCCCATAAGAGCAGAAGAACTCCCTCCAAATGAGTTCTTCTTTGATAAAAAGAGGAAGGCGGTAGTGAAAAGAGAGTTCTATCAAGAAGGAGGGTCTACTGCGAAAAAATATAAAATCATGACCGATAGAAAAGATAAGAAAAGTGACCAACTCGCCACTGAAATCGCAGGAACGCTGGGAGCGTATGCTTCGGCAAATCAATTCTCAGTTGGGATTTTGAATAACCAACTAAAAAGGAAGAATCGCCTAATCAGGACCCTCGAAGCTAGATTGGCTATAGCTGCGGAGAACGCTAAAGGTCAGGCTAGCATGGAAATAGAACAGGCCAGAGTGGTAGACAAAAATGAAATAGAGGTGCTCAAGGCCAAGCTTGAGCAAGCACAATTGGTGGTCCGAGATGGTCGAGCGTAGGTGAGCCAACAGAGAAGTCTGATTGAACAGTTGCAGGATCGGGTAGAGATCGCCGAGAGCAGAGCGATAGACATCGGGATATTTAAATCCCAAGCTAGCGAGATTCGGAGCAAAATATTTTCGGAACAACAGAATTTGCTCGCCAGGATAGGAGAGATCCGGGAAAATTGTCTGTTGGTAAATCAGGTTTCCGAGAACCTGACTGCCAGAGAAAGGGATGCAGGAGTGGCTCGGGTCGCCTTCCAGGAGGCGGTGATAGCCACAAATAACAGAGTTTTGGCAGGTGCTACTTGGCTCACCATCCCAGAACAAACAAGAGGTAATATACTGTTGAAGGATTGGGAGTACAACATTTCCCTGGGCAAGGAGCAAGCTCAAAAGGTAATCAATTCTTTGGAAGAAGCTTTTAATTCCATAGACGGTGAGCTGTTGGGTATGGACAGTGGAGGCGATGCAGAAGCATTGATGCAAATGAATGTGGAACAGATCTCACTTGATCTGAAAGAGAAAGATGAGAGAGATTCGGCCGATATCTCTCAGATAGATATGGTAGACTGTTATCCTCATTTTTGGTTATCAAGATGATAACATGATAATGACATGGTGATAGAAGATCTAGCTCTTCTTTAAGATCATTTTCATGAAAAAAGTTACACTTGTCAGTTTCTCAAAATCACTCTTTTGGAGACAGTACGCAGGCTGCACATATATTGCCTTGCGGAAGTACTTT